>JYJE01002461.1:470-68925 GCA_000983655.1 Zymoseptoria brevis | reverse complement strand
CCTACTTATTAAGTAGAGGAATTACTTAAAGTCCTCGCCGATAGCTACTTTATTAATAGTAAGCTTTAATAAGGTAGTAAGGTACTAGTCTTCCTATTCTAATCTTTTACTATTAAAGGTCTATAGTATCGGGAGACGCTCCTTTAGATATTTCGGCGTATTATCGTTATTCGTATTTGTTTTATTTATCGTATTTATATTTATTATTATTATTTTAATTATTTCCGGGGCGAGTATAGAGCTACTTACTTCCGGCGTCTCTTATACTACTCGTTTTCCGGCTCGTTTAAGGTATATCTTAAGGTCGCGTCTTACTAGCTCGTCGGCTTAATATCGTTCGTTATATATAGCTTTATTCTCTATAATTACTACGCGATATTCGTTTCGAATCTACTCTACTTCGGTAGCGACTCGCGCCTAAAGTTTAGATAGTATTTCCGTCGAGGAATCTATTCGATAGTAAGCTTTAGAAAATATAAGGGTCTAAACCGAAGTTACGTATAAAGGTCTAGATCTAAATATATAAAATTCTAAAGCTACTAAAAGAAGATCTATCTAGAATAGCGAAACGTCGAGTATAAGCTATATATACGCGTAGCGTCGCTTAGCGTATACGTAGCCTTCTACTTAGCCGAAGGGAAGCTTATTCTAGACTCGGCCTAGTAGATTTCTAAACCGGCGTTCGTCCCTTAGGCGTTAGCCTAAGTATCGGTATAGCCGATATAGCCTTAGGCACTAGCCTCTAATAGTACTCCTAGCTACTAGATAATTAAAAAGCGGAAAAAGGAATAATACTAATTTATAAGGGCGAGGCCCTTAAGCTATATAGACTAACTAAAACAAGTAAGTTAAATAATAATAAGCCCTTAAGTTATATAGACTTACTAAAACAAGCAATTTATATAATAACGAGCCCTTAAGTAAAACGGTACCGAAGGCTTCTAGGGTTTAAGTAACCCTGCCTAGGGTTTAAGTAAACCCGAGCGGTTTTTAGTGTTTTTAAACAGTAGTAGTTTTCGTTTATTACTTCTCCGCGTCTCCGCGTTTTCCACGTCTCCGTTTCGCCTTCCTTCTCGTTTCGCTTCCTCGTTTCGCCTCCTCATTTCGCCTCCTCGTTTCGCTTTCTCGTCCCGCTCCCTTTAATGCTAGCTTCGTTCCTCGTTCCGCCTTGCTTTCCCGTTCCGCTTTCCCGTACGTTACATTTCCTTACACTTCTCCTCTCTACTATTTTGCTACGGTACTCGAGAAGAAACGGATCGACGACGGCATGGAAGGCGACCACGGACACGGCGATAACTGACAAGGCGAAAGTACGAGACAATGGTCGCACGATACGATTTAGAACGATGTGCCGGCATGAAGACTTGATATTCCGCATGGCTACAATGCGCACAGGTCGCGTTTACCGCTCCGCTGGAGCACTCTCTCGAAATGGCGGAAGCTACATGTCCGGATGAGCTCTCGTCGCATCCTGGGTAACAAGAGCACCTGCGTCGACACTGCCATTATCTCCAGACCTCTCCAGCTTTACTTTCCAAGCCGGCAGCTCGACCGCCTGCTCGTCGTGCCAGAAGACGAATTCGTTTGCCGGAATGCCCGCGTATCTCGACGTGTCCACATCGGTACCACAAAGATCATCCCACACGAGATCGGACTGGTCCAGCCGTTCTGGCACGATGATGAGCCGCCAGATGTCCCCTCGTCGCTTGGACTCGTCCTTGTACCGCATTGTCGGAATCAATTGCGCATGCCATCGTTCCGAGTGCGCTTCCCTCCCGAACACTTTCTGCAACGCATTGGTGCCGTTACTGATGAATGTGGTGACCCTCATGCCCCCAGTCGGCGTCGTCGATATCGTGAGAGAAGAGTTCAGAGAGCTATCCTTGGCCAGATATCGACCATCGTAAGCGTCAGCCAGCTCCGACCATAGGATCGGATCACCCTCCCGGATCAAACGTGTCGTGATCAGCTCTTGGAGCTCACTCAATAAATCTGTCTCTCCGCCGACGAGAATCGTCAGACCAAGGCCATACTCCGGCATCAGTGTAATCCTGGAGTAGTATCCGGGCATACCACCGGACTTGGTCACAAAAGTCACGGGTCGCTGCTTCGCTGCAAGCACTTTCTCCGTCCGCAAGATCTCCCATGGCATGCCGTAGAAGGTCCTGAAACCGGTGGCCCAGCTGACAGGAAGCAGCCAGTTTACGCCGCGCACGATCTGATTTTCGTTGGACAAGATGTGCTGCAGCAGTTTGCTCATGTCGGAAGAGGTGGCATACATTCCAGCAGTCGCATTCTGCACGCCTGCGTCGATGCCCCAGTAATTGTCGCCCTTGGACCAGATTGGAAGTACGGCACGTTTGTCAGTGGATGGTGGGTTCATCGATGTCGACTTCATGCCCAGCCGATCAATCACTTCCTTTTGAAGATACGTTCCGAAGTCTTTGCCGGTCGACTTCTCCACAGCCATGCCAATGAGCTCGAATGCGACGTTGCTGTACGTCGACTTGTCATTCGGCCTGAAAACTGGGTCGAGCTTCCGGACGGCTTCCAGCAAGTCCTCAGCGGTACATGGCAAGTAGTGGTTGTACTCGTCACACGTCGGACAGCCGTCCTTCGTAGCCGGGGGCAGACCAACAGAAGTGGGATCCTCGAGCGAGTTGATGAGATCGCTATGGGCAAACTCTCGTGGGACACCGGACAGGTGACTGGCAAGAGCCCTCAAGGTGATGTTCGCCCATGCGATCTCTCCGCTGAGCTCTGGTAAATGCTTGCTGATTGGGTCCTCCAGATTCAAGCTACCCGCCTGATGTTCTTGAAGCAGAGCCAGAACGGTGAAGACCTTTGTGATTGCAGAGATGCGGAAGATGCTGTTTTCGTCGACGGTCTCTGTACCAGGCCGGTCCTCATTGCGGCGGACAGCTGTGTGGTGCATGGACCAGATCGTATTCGACGCAGACGTCAACTCGATGGAGAAGGAAGAGGCATCGTAGGCTTGCTTAGAGACAATGGTCGAGATTTTGCCCTCGATTGACTTCAAGACCGACACCAGACTTTGGCCATTTTGCCCCCAACTCGGGACCGGGAAGGCTGGGGAGGGATCAAAGCACTGTGCTGAGCCGCTGGCCAGAAGCAGTGACAAGCCTGACAACAATTTCATGGTATGCATCATGAAGAGATCGGAGCCGCAGGAACTAGTTGGATCGACGTCGATGAAGATTGACGAAACCGTTATTGAGGTGAACAAGAGCACTGGGAGGAGAGATCGATTAAAGTAACAAGCAAAGCACTGGTTCTACGCTTTGGCACCTCAACCGTTTCAAGGATTTGACACGCGGACAGCACATGGGGCTGGCCCGCAGGAAGATTGTTGACATGGAACATGGACAAGACCACCCCTGTTTGACCAGCGTTATCAATGCCTGTCCAACGAGTCATCGTCATTGCTTACATCTATGGTCAGATCGCCTGGAGAAATTGCCACGCATTCCGTCGTACGCCGCAATGAACCACCTCTCGTGTCGTCCTTTGCAGACCATTGTACGACACGATCTTTCTCCGATTCTGCCCATGTCGTAGACCGAGGTTTCTGGAAAGGTACCAGAGCGAACATGGTGCTACGCTGGACAGAAGATTACGAGAAGCACCGGGGCGAAGCGCCGTGGAGGTCAGCTTTTCTCGAGGATGTGACGGCAATGGAAGGGCGAGAATTCGCCTTCAGCAGCCTCCATTCGCCTCCAGACGGTAACAACTCCGAAGTTTCTTGCTGTCGCGATCCTCGAGTTCGCTTCACTGTTTTTCGCTCATTCTGGGCTGAAGTGCCCGACGATGCTTCCAATCCAGCGCCACGCAACAAGAGCACTTTCAGCTCCGACATGCCAACATTCACGACGGATGGACGAACCGCCAAGGTTGCCGAAATCCTCGCTGGTGGTGGTAAGCCAAGCGACGACCACCATGAGCAGGTTTCTGGAGGAGGTGGCACAGGCGAAGCAGTTTGGTGGGCTCGCGAGAGCAATAGGCAGTGGAGGATCAGAGGACGAGCCTTTGTTCTTGGCAACGACATTGCAGGCGACACGGACGGAGCACGCTCCGTGCGAACAGCATTGCTGTCGCGAATGCGAATCGCGAAAAAAGATGAAAAACATCCTTGGTCGTGGGAAACGGAGATGACCGCTGCCTTTGGACAGCTGTCGCCAGGACAAAGAGGTATTGCATGACTTTCAATCAATTGTTACGGACCCGACTGATCATACCATCTTCTAGGAAGATTTCTAGCTCCTCCGCCTGGCCAGGCTACGGACATACCATGGGACCACGACAAGTACAAGCTCTGGGCGGAAGTCCACGACTTGCATGATCCGCTCGCTCGTGAGAACTTTCGAGTAGTTGTCATCGTTCCCGAGGAAGTGGAGATGCTGGATATGAAGGGAGGCAGGCTGCATTACTACAAGCTCGATGATGGCGCTCAAACGTGGTCTCATGAGGAATGCTGGCCATGAGGTGTGATTCAGGTTAAGTCAAAGGCATTTTGTTGGGAGGAGACGCAGAAGCTTCGTCATGATTGTCTTTGCCGTTTTACGTTAGATGAGAATAAGGGCTTTGTCGTAATGTATTAATTCGTCTTGTGGGTATCAACTACCATAGTTCTGTTCCCTACGGCTCCAGCAGTCTGGCTTCTGCTTCTCTATCTGGTATAGGTCGTAACTACAAGCTCAGTGGCAAAGCGACCGCCGCGAGCGCTATCCAACATAGGTGTCCATCGAGAATCTGATATTTCGTACCCAAAGCGAAGACGGTGGTAAAGATCGCGGGTGTGACTGCTCGTATGGCGCTGTTCAATGTCTGTGAAATAGCATTGATGAGTGCCGTCTCCTGCGGCGACGGACACGTATCGTTCACCAGAAGCTGAGCGCTCGCAGTTGACATTGCGATGCCACCTCCGAGTAAGAGCGGCACAGCAAGGAAAGTCCAGAATAGTGTTGTGTGACCATGTCGGAGCATTTCGTTGAGAACAGCGAAGGATGCAAATAGCAACGGCCAGCCGGCAGAACAGAGTTGCATTACGCGAGCGTTGCCGAGCCTACGTTTGAGAGGCGCAAAGCATACCAGCGTCCAGAGTGCCTGACATGCCGCCCAACCCGCGAGGAAGTAGGAGATAAATTGTGGCGAGAAACCAAAGCCGCCTTTGTCGATGCTTGTGAAGAGGAACACGGGCAGAACGGCGGTGTTAGCCAAGGACAGGAATCTCGTGCAACCAAAGCTGAAGAGCGCGGTAGATACTCCAGGACTTCGCAGGAGCTGCAGTGTAGTCATCGCGTCTTTCGCTGGACCGCTCTTTTCAGCTTTCGTTCTTGTGAGGGTCTCTTTGGATAGCACTGCGATCAAAATGGTTCCAAGAAGACATGTCGCACCAGCCGCGAATGTCGCCGGGAAGTAGGGATAGTCCTTCAGGGCCGGAACTTGGTCGAAGAGCTGAACGTTTGCGAATAGACCACCAATGATAGGTCCCAGAAGGATTCCCAGGTTGCGTGAAAACATGAACCAGGCAAATGTGCGGGCTTCGGTCGATGTGGTGCAACTCTCCGACACCATGATGCGGGCGGTGACCACACTGCCGGCAAAAAGTCCAGAGAGGCAACGGAAGATGATCATTTGCAGGAGGGACCGGCTCAGGCCAAAGAGCATCGTGGTTACGCTCAAGCCCAACAGGCTGAAGACCAGTACTGGCTTTCGGCCGAACTTGTCGGACATTCGTCCTAGTGGTGATGTCAGCTTGTTGTGCGGAATGCAGGAGTATATACGACCGGTCATCGTGGAACAGCAGAAACTCACCATACCCCATCATAACACTCATTTGGACGACCGAGAATAGCGACTCGATTGCTCCAGCCCAGAAGCCCACATCGGATCCTGAGGTGCCACCTGTATGTTGAATCATCTCGGCGATGAATGGAAAGATGCAGAAGCAGGCCACTGGTTCGACGATTGCGGCGCAGCAGAGTGCGATGACTTGCGTCGTCTGGAATGTTGCTTCTTGCTCGTGCTCGGCCTCTGATGATTTTTCATTCTGGCTTTCGATGTCGTTTGAGACATCGTCGTTGTTGAAGTCCTCGGCAAGTAGAAGCTCCTTTTCGTCGATCATGGTTGGAACAGACATGATATTGAAGAGAAGAAGCGATGGAAAGGTACTGACCGTAGCCCGAGTATTCCCGTGCGATGCAAGCCATTATATACAACACCAAGGCATACAAGCACTGGACTCGATCTTCACTCTCCACATCGCATTGACACTGCCGAGCCGGAAATCGGGGAGCCCGAGCCAATTGTTCTGCGCATTGCCACTCCGAAGACGGTCGTCGATGCGAAGGTTGGCGATGACGGCCGTCGATGCGAAGGTTGGGGGCGACAGGAAGTCTTTGCATCGCGAATGGAGCCCGGCATCGATATCAGGCCACGGCCGTATGTCCGCAAGATCCCTGCTGAGTGACCCAAGACGACAGCTGTCACAGGCCAGCCCCCAGGTGTGATTTCGAGCTTGACTTTTCCTTATTTGGAGCTTTTCGCATACTGTTTAGCAGTCGACTTCGCCGTTTTCTAGGGGAGCGATCCGAGGGCTCCCCCTCGCGGCCTGGAGTAGGGGTTTAGGAGCCTGCGACTATCCCCAAACAGCGGAGGGGTTTCGGTCGCGGACACCTCGTCGTTTGGCTAGTCAGGATAACTATGTTGTTGTCGTTATGCAAAGCCGTGACCCGAGGGACGAGGGGAGCAAGGCTGCGCAGTTAATTGTCAAGCTCCAAATAAGGAAACGTCAAGCTCCAAATAACAATCGGGGCCAGCCCGATTGGCGAATGGCAATCGCATGAACCCTGTTGCCAGGGGTGTCTGCATCGGAGCATGCCTGACGAAACCCTCGATCTCGGAGCTCGCCCCAACGTGGCGGTGTCCAGGTGTCCTTGAAATTTACTGCATCGCTATTGAAGCCGGAGATGTATGCCGAGCGATTCCGACATGCCGAAGGCCGAATTATTTCCCGTTGCGCTCGGTCGAAACCCGACAGGGCTTAGTAGTACGGATCGATCATACCAGGTACTTGAGACCCGGGCAGTGCTCGCCACGCACCGTGTCGCTAACGAGAACTATTTCCGAGCCATCGGAAACCAGCCTGAAGTGGGTGACAACTTGACATGTGCTGTGTGAAGACAAGGTTTCCTTGTGTTGCAATACGGCTCTCGGCGGCGGGATCGGTATATGGGGCAGATGGGGCTGCAAAGCCTCGATCCTGTTGAAAATCGCATTACTGTATCAGCTGATCACATCCGCCTGTCTATAGATTTACAGCTGTGCAGTGTCCTGAACCAACCTCTGCAGCTGCGCATTCGACCGCATCAAAAAAAAAAGCGGCGGTGCGATTGTTCTCTTGCGAGGAGAGCATAAGTGATGTCTTGAAAGCAAGCTGCTGGTCGATGGAAAATGCGCATGCATTTCAATGCTCTTGAGTGCTTCATGTTCCCCTCAACATGTTGACTGCTGCGGTGAGGCTGGAGAATTGATATCAGGGATGTTCCTCGCGTAACAGATCCGTTCCTGCCGATCTCCTCACGGACTATACAGCGTGTGAGCGCATCGGGCGGATCACCGTTCAAACCTTGTCTAAGGTTAATGACCTGATTACAAGGAGGTAGGCCAATCAAATCCCAGACATGTTCCCGGAGCCTGTCAGTGCCCACCAGCGGTGATCCGTCCGATGCGCTCACATGCTGTACGAGGCGTACTAGGACTATAACTCCCTCTCGGGGCCGAGCTTGGGGGCCCTTGTCGACAGGGCGCTCAATCCAGAAATTGCTCGAGCTATGTTTGGGTCGTGCTTTGACTTTTCAGCAAATATTCGTTCATCGTATCCCGCAAGCACTGAATGTGTACCGCCAGTGGCAATACCTGCAATGGCCAACAGTTGGTAATGCTACTGTGGCCAAAGTCTTGCGGAGAGGGCGGATCGGAATGCTCGTACTTCAGGAGTATCGACCTCGGACTTCGCCGCAATGGCCGCCGACGAACGAGACCTTGACCAAATCCGGAGATGGAACTCCAGAGCGTTCGAAGCAACTGACGACAAATGTGTGCATGCACTCGTCGAGGAGAAGGTCTCAGAAAATCCGGCCAAGATCGCGATCGACGCTTGGGATGGAAAACTGACGTACCGTGAGCTCGACGACTTATCATCGAAAGTCGCACAGATCTTGCATGCACGAGGTGTCCGGCCGGGAGGAAGTCCATCTATACTTCCGCTTTGCTTTGAGAAGTCAAAATGGACAAGCGTCGCTATATTGGGAACGATGAAGGCCGGAGGAGTATGCGTCGCTCTCGACATGAGCCAGCCAATGGAGCGGCTAAGGTCCATTGTCGAGCAGACCCGAGCTCGATGGATTCTGTGCACGACAAAAACTTGGCCCATTGCACAAGCTTGCTCCGGATCAAACGAGACCATCGTGGAACTCGAACAGGCGTTGCGAGAGGACAGCGTAGAGACACTGCTTCCACAAGTCTGTCCCACACAAACAGTCTTCGTCACATTCACATCCGGAAGTACCGGTCGTCCCAAAGGAGCATGCATATCTCACGCCAACGTCGCGGCCGCCGTACACCACCAGGGCCGTCTTCTGGATTTCCACGACGCTCGGGTCCTGGACTTTGCACCATACTCGTTCGACGTCGCATGGTCGAACGTGCTGCACACCTTATGCACCGGAAGCTGCTTGTGCGTTCCCCGTGCAAACGACATGTTGGATGATGTAACGAGATGCATCGACATTTATCAGGCGACATTGATCAACATCACCCCAACGATGCTGCGGACGCTGGAGAAGAGGCCAGCAAGTCTCCGAACAATCCTGCTGAGTGGCGAGCCGCCGAGTCCCGATCTGTTGTCCAAGTGGGCAGGGCAAGTCAGCCTGAAGAACACATATGGTCCTGCCGAATGCACGTTCAAAAGCACCTTTGCCGACGTTCGCCCAAGCTCCGACTTCGTCCTGGCATCTCGAAGACTTGGGACAGCATACGGAGCCAGGACTTGGATCGTCAATGCGGAAGACCAAAGCCATCTCGTTCGCATTGGCGAGGTAGGCGAATTGTGGCTCGAAGGGCCGCTTGTGGGCCAAGGGTATCTGTTTGATGCTGAAAGGACATCGGCTGCTTTCGTCAGCAGTCCGTCTTGGTTGCCGAGGAGCGCCGATGATCCAAGCATTCGCTTGTATCGCACCGGAGACCTCGTCCGCTACGAGCAAGATGGATCGCTTGTCTTCGTGGGACGAAAAGACCGGCAGGTCAAGATCCAGGGCTGTCGAGTAGAACTTGACGAGGTGGAATACCATGTCCGCCAGTGTCTGGCGTGCGACGCAAGTGTCGAGATAGTGGTGGAGGCGGTGGTTCCCAAGAAAAGTGACGCAGCGGGGCTGCTCGCGTTCTTGTCTACCAGCGAGTCGTCACAACTCGCTCAGAAGCTTGCCAAAGTCCTCCCGTCGTTCATGGTTCCCACGGCGTTTGTTTTCATTCCTGGTCATCTACCTCGGACGGGTACTGGAAAGACTGATCGCATGCAATTGCGAGAGATTGGAAGCTCACTCAGCTTGAGGGAATTGGCCGTGTTGAATCGGGATCGAACATCCCAGCGGCCGGTATCATCGTTTCTCGAACATCGACTGCGGCAATGTTGGGCCAAGACATTGGACATCAATAGCGATGATATAGAACCAGACGACAGCTTCTTCCACCTCGGCGGTGACTCAATTCGTGCCGTCAGACTTGTGGGAGCCGCCAGAGAAGAAGGCCTTTCCTTTGGCGTTGCGGACATTTTCAAGCGCCCTAGGCTCTGCGACCTCGCCGAGGTAGCGCGTGAGCACGTAGTGGCAGACATGGACAGCGTGGAACCCTTCTCGCTCCTCCAGAACCTCGATCGGGTCCGGATACCAGAGCTTGCGGCTGTAGCTTGCGGGACCAAAGCTTCGGAAATCGAGGACGTCTTTCCATGCACGCCCTTCCAAGCAGGACTGTTTGCCCTCAGCATGCAGCGGCCGGGAGCGTACGTTTCGGTCCGACGATTCGTGCTGCCGTCCGATATCGACATAAACCGATTCCGGAGGGCCTGGGAGACGGTAGTGAATGCCGCCTCGATTCTGCGTACCCGGACCGTTCATCTCGAAGGTGAAGGAATGGTCCAGGTAGTGCTGCGGCATCAGATCCAAGAATGGGAGACTACCGAAGACCTGAACATGATCGATGTGCGAAACCGCATGCGTCCTGGCACACCACTCGTGCACTTCTCCCTCACTCCTCGCGGCGACAAGCACATCTTCCAGTGGACCATGCACCACGCATTGCTCGATGGGTTCTCCAGGTCAATCATCCAGGGAATGGTAACCAAAGCCTACACGGGAGGCTTCGTGAGACCGCCACCACCTTTCCAGCGCTTCGTCAAACACATCGCAGAACTGTCCGTCCGGGAAGCCTCCCAAGCATGGAAGAGCCACTTCTCCAGCAGCACCGCTTCAGTCTTCCCCGACCTTCCCTCGCTTCACCACAAACCTGCATCGGAAGCAGTCATCACTCACACCGTCGCAGACCTGCACTGGCCCGCCGGCGATAACATCACGCCGGCGACTCTCGTCTCCATAGCATGGGCAATCTTGATGACCAAGTATACATCCTCCCCCGATGTCGTCTTCGGCACGATCGCAGCAGGACGAGATGCCGGAGTTCCAGGCGTCGAGCACATGGCCGGACCAACAGCTGCAACTACTCCAGTGCGGGTCGTTGTCCATCGCGGCGAAGAGACGGTGCAAAAATTGCTCACTCGTACGCAAGAACAACGACTTGCCATGCAGCAATTCGAACAATTCGGCCTGCCACAGATCCGTCGAGCGAGCCCCGAAGCGGACTTGGCGTGCAACTTCCAGACATTGATGGTCATTCATCCAATCGAGACATGCGAGTCATCTCCGCTATTCCGGGATGTGCTTCACGAAGGCTGGGGAGCAGCTCTGAGTGATGCAGCGAGCACGTACGCTCTCATGCTGGCCTTCCAATTGCAGCCAACCGGCGTACACATGACCATCAACTTCGATCCAGCGGTGCTCGACTCCTCAAGCGTGAAAAGGATGCAGGGACAGTCCGAAGCAATACTGCGCCAATTGTGTTCCAAGGCGGACCGCAACAGAAGCGTCGCAAGCATTTCCACGCTCTCCAGCTCCGACTTGAAAGACATCCAGACCTGGAATACGCATGTGCCGAAGCAAGTTCCCAAGCTCGTACACGACCTTTTGAGCCAGACAGCCCAGCAAGGTCCCGATGCGATAGCCATTCACGCCTGGGACGGCGACCTCACATATGGTCAACTGGACGACTTGTCGACACGAGCAGCCCAAGCTCTGACGAGCCTTGTTGCCGTGCAGCCCAACGACATCATCCCAATATCCTCAGAGAAATCCTTCTGGACCAGCGTGGCGGTGCTCACAGTAATGAAAGCCGGAGCAGCGTCGCTGACGCTGGACGTATCCCAGCCGCAACAAAGACTGCGCAAGATCATCGCGCAGGCGACCCCGAAGGTAATCCTAGCATCTCCGGCGTATCGTAAGGTCGCACAAAGCTTGGTCGCGGACATGGAGGTCATCAGCCTGGACACATTGCTTCAGAAGCGTTCCGTTCCAGAGCAAGTCGACGCACCCTCCCCCAAACCAAGCGATGCGTTATTCGTAGTCTTCACCTCCGGCAGCACGGGAACTCCAAAAGGCATAGTCATCTCACACGAGAACTTCAGCAGCGCGCTCGTCCATCAGAACAAGCGTCTCGGGTTCAATCGCAAGAGGAGGGTGTTCGACTTCGCTTCGTACGCATTTGATGCATCGTACTACAACTTACTCCACACTCTGTACTCGGGAGGATGTCTCTGCGTACCTTCCGAGGAAGATCGTCTCAACGACCTGTCAGGCAGCATCTGTCGGCTCGGAGCAAATTTTGCGAATCTCACGCCGAAGTTGGCTGCGATGCTGGACGAATACGCACTCCACGTGCTGGATCTGGTCGAGCTATGTGGCGAGACAGCTGACATGGATAATGTTGCTCGTCTGAGGAGACAGACATCCGTGCGATTTGCCTACGGACCTGCCGAATGTACGGTATTGTCGACTGTATGCGGTGGAGATGCGACTGAGTCGGCGATTGGGCGCGGAGTCGGCGTGTGCTGTTGGGTCGTCGATTCGAGCAATCCAGACCTGCTAGCACCTGTGGGCTGTGTGGGTGAGTTGTGGATTGAAGGTCCATTGGTAGGCATAGGCTACTTTGGGGATCAGGAGAAAACCGCAGCTGCCTTCATCGAAGACCCCATCTGGCTTTCCCAGGCGGTCGGCAGAAGCGGAAGAGTATACCGCACCGGCGATCTGGTCCGATACGCCTCCGATGGTAGCCTCCATTTCGTCGGCCGAAACGATTCTCAGATCAAGATTAGAGGACAGCGAGTCGAGCTGACCGAGGTGGCGTACCACGTGCAGCAATACTTGAGTGCAGCATCGCCCGTTGACAAGCAGAGCGTCACAGTGCTAGCAGAAGTGGACAAAGCATCCGCAGCGCTGGTCGCCTTTATCGTCCCACCAGATGGACTCTCGATGACAGCACAGGAGCTGAAAGAGTCCATCAACCTGCTGACAGTAGACACACAACAGCGCCTCAGCTCGGCGATGCCTTCGTATATGGTACCCTCATCGTTCATACCGCTCCACAAGGTTCCCCTAACAGCGACCGGCAAGCTCGACAGACAGCATTTACGCATACTCGCTCGACAGTCCCGAACGGGAGCGTCCCTTTCTGCCCCCTCGACGAGTTCAAGCAAACAGCTCAGCGATACCGAATCGCACCTGCGATCCATCTGGGCACGGGTATTGAAGATTTCAGAGCAGAAAATCGATCAAAACACTCCGTTCTGGAGCGTAGGAGACTCAATCACCGCCATGTCGCTCACTGTCGCAATCCGCAAAGAGTTTGGGGTTGATCTGAAACTCTCGTCGTTGACCAGGCATCAGACCACGTTGAGCAGCTTGAGCAGAATGATTGAAGAAGCCAGAGTCGGGAGTGTTGCGGAAGAGGCACCTTCGGTTCACACTGAACTTGAAGAGATGCTTCGGGAATTAGATCTTTCCGCGTCGATGAGCGCAACCAGTGCTAGTTCATCAAGTCCAGCAAAGAGCGAGGTGGTATTCCTGACCGGAGCCACAGGATATCTTGGCATCCAGATCCTGCATGATCTCCTGTTGAGCAACCATTCCAAAGTGATTGTGGTCCTAGTCCGCGCGCACAACGCCGACGCAGGTCTGGCGCGAATCAAGCGCGCTGCGGAAACTGCTGGATGGTGGCAGGAGTCCGCTGCCCAGTCCATCGAAGTCTGGTGTGGAGACTTGTCAAAACCTCGCCTAGGACTGGAGCCCTCTCATTGGAACCGGCTAGCAGGCACCTCACCCTCTCTGGACCCGATCAACATCGTAATTCACAACGGCGCCTCTGTCCACTGGACCTCATCCTACGAAACGCTCAAAGCCATCAACGTCTCCTCGACGTTCCAAGTCCTGACCTCAGCCTTACAATCTCCCCATCTGCAACGTTTCGTATACATATCCGGCGGACGGAATCCTCAAGGACCTGAACATCTGAATCCAAAAGATGAAGTGAGCGCCTACGTTCGGAGCAAGTACATGTCGGAAAAGATGGTACTCGGCATGGCGGAGCATCCATGTCAGCCTCGCGGCAAGTACACCGTGGTGAAGCCCGGGTGCATTATCGGGAATGTGGAGACTGGCAATGCCAATGCCGATGACTTTTTGTGGAGGTATGTGCGGACTTGTATCAAGCTTGGAGCTTTTCCGCGAGAGGACGCGAGCGCTTGGCTCCCAGTTGCCGAGTTATCGACCGTGTCGCAGCACATCATGCGCCAGGTAGACGCGCAGGTACCCGGACCCTACAGGGTCGTCGACAGCGGCATATCGATACACTCGTTCTGGCAAGCTGTACAAGATGGATGCGATAGTCCGCTCACAGAGATGGATGAACCGATGTGGACACATGTGGTTCGGACCCAGATCGAGGAGGATGGTGAGACTCATCCGCTCTGGCCTGTGCAGCAATTTCTCGGTCCACTTGGAATGAGGAAGCTCGTCCATGTAGACAAAGAGCAGTCGCAGGAGCGAGTTAAACCAGCAACTCGTCTGCAGCTAGCAATTGCCGAGAATGTGCGACATTTACGCGGAGACAACCAGACAACGAAGCGAGACGGTGGCCTGTAGAGCAAATGGCCAGCCAGTGGATCTCGGATGAAGGAGGTCTCAGAGAAGGGTCAAAATGGCCGTTCGTCTGTAGCTAGCGATTGCTAAGAATGTGCGGCATTTGCGCGGAGTTGACCGCACACTTCAGCGACATGATGGCCCGGAAGCAGATGGCTACCCAGTCGAATAAGCTCAGAAGATGGCCAGCCGGTGGCTCCAGGCTAAAGGAGACCTTGAAGAAGAGGCCAAAAGTGCTGTTCGTCTGCAGCCAGCGATTGCTGCGGATGTGCGGCGGCATCTGCACAGATTTGACCACACAACGAAGCGAGATCATGTTCCAGGAAGCGTCCAGCCAGTCGAACAAGCGTAAAAGAGATCTTGGAAGAGTCAAAAAAGAACGTGGAGGCCGAAATGGAGTTCGATCAAACCTCCAACACGTCTCTTGCGGAGGCGAAAAGGGCCACAAAGCCAACCATATCGAGGGGATGTATCGTACATAATACAATAATATCATCTGTTCTTCTCTTTAGCACAAGCAGACTGTCTCAGACCTCAACGCCAATGCGCCCTGTACAAACCACCGCCAAACCTGCGTATGCATACCTCCAGGCTCCCCTCGACGCACTCACATCATCACCGTCGTCCCTTCGCCTTCGCCCTTTGCTCATACAGTTCCGCTTTCCGCTTGAAAGCCTTTTTCTCATTCTCCTTCTTCAATTGTTCATCCGACATCGCTTTGAAGTTACTCCATTTTTCCCTGATGCTAGGCTTCTTCGGCGGTGGCGTACCCGGTTGCACCATATCCTCACCCCCAGACCCAGTCACCAACGTCGTGTCGATCGTCTTGCTACTCGTCCGCTGCACTCGAGGTGGTTGATACGTCGGGTTGATGTACGGTCCGGAGGGCTTTGGCCGCGTCTCGCCATGGAGAGCGGCCCTTTGCTCTTTCATCGCAGGGAATCGATCTTCCAACATCGCAGTGAGGGTATTCGACGGCTCCATGCCTGGCTTGGGGATAAAGTTCGGAGCCATGCCCAGCGCCTTTCTCACGGCCTTGTTCCTCAAAAGCAATCCTTGACCCATACCAATCACACCCGAGCCGCAGAACCACACACAGACTGCGGCTGGCTGGAAAGCCATGAAGACAGCGATCAAGCCCGGCATAATGTACAGCATTAACGGTCTCATCATGGGCCCGAGCTGTGTCATCGCACCCGTCTCGCCACCCATTCGAGCTACCACATGAATTGTTCCTGCCATCAGAATTGGCAACAGCAGGTATCCATCCGTCAGAGTCAGATCCTTCAGCCAAAGCAAGCCGCCGTCGTGAAGGCCTGGGACTGGTAACGCAGCCATGGCCCGCGTAAGCTTGATACCGCAGTACGCAATCACACCCTGAAGCAACATCGGCGCCAGTTGCTTTGGCACGCTGATGATTCCAGCCCGTTTCTTGACCTCCCCTTTCCTTTTCATAGCAAGCAGGACACCTTGCGTGTCTCCCTCCTTTTGAGCCGCTTTTATGCGTTCATCAAACGGCTTGAGAACCTCTCCCAGAGCTGCGGTTCGTGCCATGCTGTCGGACGACTTGACGAACGCCGGGAAGAGAAGCAGACGGGCGACGAGGGAGGTAGTGAGGATGGCGGCCCACCACGGTAGTCCGCCGTATACGTGAATTCCCTCCATGGCGTATTGTACCAATGTTGACGGACCCCATCCATAGTCAATGCCGAGCTGATGAAGATAGCCGATCGTCTCAGGGAGCAGTGTCGCGGGATCGCTGGCCGGGTTGATCTCAATCGTGTCGAGCGTGATCGTGTCGAGGTTGGGAAAATCGGAGGGAGCTGTCGAGGTCGGCGGAGCAGGTGTCTGCGAAGTCGATGCATGTCGGTATGCGGCGATCGTGGGTATTATCGCGATAGGCCGCCATGATTGTGAGGGTCGAAGGGATGATGTGACTCGATGTGCAGAGCTGAGTCGGGATGGAAGAGTTGATGATGAGAGCTGCCCGATCCGTCAGTATGCGCGTCGCAAGCAACATTCGAACATATTCGTTACATTTCGACATTGCGAGAGATGTGAGTGCGAGGTCCTGCCTCTGAGGGCGCGCAAACCTCTGCTGGGCATCATCTTTTCGCGTGGATGGTCGAAAGATCTCAAAAGTTTGAAAGTTTGGGGAAGTTACTTGAGGCTTTGCACGACGTAGAACTACACGATACGATCTAGCGAAATCTTGGCATGGCCGAGGTCTGGAGTGAACGGACGAGAGAGGGTGTTTTGGAGTGGACAATGGGACACATTAATTGACCATGCAGTATGATGTTGCTAACGCTCGAGCGGTGAAAGAGGCAGGACAGCGCCATGTTGTGTCTCGACTTGTGCCAACCATTGGCTTTTCAACACATACTTCTACCCTGCTCTCAAGACAGCCCACCGCGGGCAGCGAAGACTTCTACGCCGCATGCATGCAAGGTCAGGTCTGACCATATCATACCCTAATCCAGTCTCTTGATATGTGTATAGCTGGCGACGACCCATTTCATCATTTCTGTATGCAGTACCAGAGACGCCATTCCTTTTCATCCTTCACAGTCACTCCAGAGCAGTGTACATATCCAACTCCCGCCCGTCTCGCCGTCTCCGCTCGACTGGATCTTCCTTCACTTCGATCCCGGGGCCTAATGAGTGCGTTCGGTGCGAGGGGAAGACCTGATGTTCTGTCAGCTTCATCTCTTGTCTTGGTTGGACCACGCCGAGCATCTCCGCCAGACTGCGTGACGGCTTCGTCGTCTCGCCTCCACGTGTCTCTCTCGATTATCCAACATACCTTCGTCTTGCCCCACCCTAACCTGTACGCCGCCTCATGTGCAAACAACTCCCCAAATCCCAGCATCAAGCCGTTGACAAATGGTAGTAGGAGATTGATGGCGGCACCTCTCATGAGACTCCAGAATGTTGGTGGTGAGTAGAGGATCATCGGACTTGAGCTAGACGACGCCGGTTCGTCCGAGTCGTTGAAATTTGAGTGGTTGGCATCGTAGATTTCGCTGTCAGAGGGAAATGTAGTTTGCGATTCTGTGAGGTCGGGAGCGGACATGGCGGCGGAGGGATTGGTGGTGGTGGTGGGGGTGGTGGTGGCAGTGAGGATGACTCCGAGGCGATCTAATGCCAATCGGTAGGCACGGCGACTGAGTATTGATGTCCTGTGCAATCACTCTCGGGGCTGTCCTCGTTGGTGAATGTGTTTGTTGAATTGCAGATGATTCCAACAAGTCGGACGCGGAGGTGAATCGCGCTCACGGACGACGGACTGGCTGGCAGTGGTCCGTGATCGGTGACGTGCCTTCAAGTGGGAAAGCTTCAATTTGATGATGAACCATCTTGAACTTCTACAATTCGACGTCGCCTCTCTTCCTCACGCCTCTCCACCACTTTCTTCACGAACACCGCACATCGACTTACACTCGTTCACAATCATCACATAACTCGCACATCATGGACGCCGATCAACAAGACAAGATCGCGCAGTTCAGCTCGGTCACAGGCGCAGACCCCAGCGTGGTAAGTAGGAGCATCTGACAGCGCTCGAAGATGGCCACAACTGACAATGTAACAGGCTCAAACTGCACTCGGCGCCGCCAATTGGAACCTCGAGCAGGCTGTCGCTCTCTTCTTCGCCGCGAACGAGAACGACTCGGGCGATGACAACGACGACGTCGAACCCACCTCCTCAACCACACCCGCCCAACCAGGACCCGCCACGAGTTCCTCCTCATCAGCCAGAAAGCCAGCATCTGGTGGTCGCCCAAAGCAGATGAAGACATTGGCGGATCTTGGTGGAGCTGATGACGAAGATGAGAAGGACCCAGCGCAGGACATGTTTGCAGGTGGAGAGAAGAGTGGATTGGCAGTACAGAACCCCGACCAGGCCGCTCGTCCGGCTGATCACTTCCGCAATATCATGAACCAAGCACGCAGCAACCGAGAGCGTCCAGAGGGTGAAGATGGCGATATAGAGGAAGAGCAGCCACGTTCATCACACTTTGGAGGCCGAGCGCAGACACTTGGAGGAGACGATGTCCCCAGCCAGGTCGTGCAGGATCCCGCAGCGGCAGCCACCTCTTCTCGACCAAGGCATCCCCGCGTCACGCGGACGCTACACCTCTGGGCGGACGGTGTGAGTATAGACGATGGCCCACTCCTCCGCTTCGACGACCCAGCAAACGAGCACATCATGCAAGAAATCAACCAGGGTCGCGCTCCCAAAGCACTGCTCGACGTGCAGCCAGATCAAGAAGTCGATCTCAACCTAGAGCCACACAAGGGAGAAAACTACGTCGCGCCGAAACCAAAGTACAAGCCTTTCGGCGGGCAAGGACAACGTCTAGGATCGCCCACGCCCGGTCTCGCTCCTCCTGCCACCGCGTCTGCACCGACTTCTTCTCACGCCACTACGAACGACTCCGCCACCGCAGCCACGACCGCCGCTCCTCCCACCATGCTCGTGGACGACTCCCAACCCACACTCCAACTTCAGATCCGCCTGGGCGACGGCACCCGTCTCGTGTCGCGGTTCAACACCTCCCACACCATCGGCGATGTTTACGACTTTGTCAACCGTGCGGCGCCGACTTCCCAGCAGCGGCCGTGGGCACTCATGACCACGTTCCCGTCCAAAGAGCTGGAAGACATGTCGCAAGTGTTGGGTGATATTGGGGACTTCAAGAGAGGTGGAGTAGTGGTGCAGAAATGGAAGTGAGTGATACGAGGGAAGTGGCAGACACTGGCATGGATTTCGGTGCCGTAAGACTTGAAATGCGCGGTCAAATTGCAGCCGTGTTGCTCAAGTGGCACACTCGATATGAAGGCATAAAACAAGAATTCGCATCAGGTAGGTATGCGCGAGAGCCACAAAGACTGGACTCGAGGAGAGTGGGCACTGGAATGAACAGCCTGCTCCACCTTAGGAGCCAGGAGAGACGATTCTCAAAAGTCTCAGCGAACGAATGAACACGCAAGATTGAGCTCTATATCTTTGCCTTTCATGTCTCGAGATTGCCTTCTCCGATACTGTGCAAGATGTTCTCACTGCTCGTCTTCACAAGCCGGCCATGAATTGTAAGGCCATGCTTCAAAGTTGATCGCGATATCTGACGTTCACAACATGCCGTACTTTTGATGTCGGACGTGAGCTGCTGTGGACGGACTCCGCTGCGTATCTCTCCATGGCAGAAGACGAGGCCGAGGCTATCTATCTTAAAGGCTCGCGCGGCGAAGTACCCAGGGGCTCCTGCTGCTGCTCACCCGCACGTAAGGATATTTGAAGATCTGCATGTCAATCACTCTATGCCACCGCGGACTTTGAGACGGTGATGAGCTTGATTCAGGACATTACATTACCTTAGTCACATTCCCTCTTGAATGCCCTGCTTACACGAAGGATATCGTTACTTCACCCAGCCTTCCGCTCCCTCGATCAACCCGCCTCCCACCAACGAGATCAAGACGACCCATCATACACCCCCTCCTGAAAGAACCCACAAACCCTCTCCTCGAACCCATCCACCCTTTGCGCACCAATCTTCTCCTCGTCAAAAACATTTGTAAACTGTCCGCGCCTTCGATCCGGCCAGGTGGGAAGTCCATCTCCATTCGGATCTCCCTGCAAAATGAAGTTCACAACGTACTCCTGCAATTCGCGCCTCCATTTCGGAGCACCAGGCGCATCCACGTTCCCAGTGTACTCCATGCTCGGCGCGTCGGATCCGTGTAGAGCTGGTGGTACCGCCCACTCGTAGACGAAGGTAGGAGCTTCGGGTTGTTTGCCCAGGTAGTATGCGTTGCAGGAGAAGGCGAAGTCGCGGACGAAGCGGGAGAGGCGTTCGTAGGGAGTTGTGTAGGGGTAGGTGCCGTTGTAAGCCGCTGGGTAGAGTTCATTCACGATCTTGTTGACCGGTGCGGTTTGGAGTTGTGGTTCGAGACGTTTGATGAGTTCGGCGAAACCGGGTTTCGAGGTCAGGTCTGGAGGTGTGAAGGCGTTGCCGTCGTTTTTGTTGTAGGATGTTAGGACGGAGATGTTCTTGCCGCGGGATGCTAGGAGGAGCTCGCCGGGGAGCTCAGGCCAGAGGTCGCCGTCGACGGCGGGCCCGAAGGCGAAGACGCCGGGTTTTGCGAGGCCGATTTGTCGCAGCTGGGCTTCCATGACGGCGGCGGAGGAGGCTTTGCGTGCTCCTTCGATTGAGTCGGTGCCTAGTCTGTGGAGAAATTCTTGGGTGCGATCTTCTTGTAGTTGCCGAGAAGGCTGAGGTACGAATCCTGAATAGAGAGGGATGGCTTTCTTGAATTTGGCGTCGCTCTGTCCGTCTTGAGCGGTGATCTGATGGAAGATGCTCCCGCCACCAGCGGACTCTCCGATCAAGTTGATCTTCTCAGGATCTCCACCAAACTTGTCGATGTTGTCGTATACCCAGTCGATTGCGTGGCGCTGGTCGTAGAATCCGGCGTTGGAGACTCCACCGCTTGCTTGGAGCGTGGGTCCGGCGAGGAAGCCGAGGGCGCCTAGGCGGTAGTTCACGGATACCCAGACGAAACCAGGAGATTGTTTCTCGTAGGCTCGGAGAAGGAAAGAGTCGGGCTTCAAGGTTGCGCCAATCGCTTTATCGCCGAGTGTGTATGCACCACCGTGGATGCTAATGCTTATGTTAGTACATCGCAGGGTGCCGAGAAGGGTCAGAACGTACTAGATCACGACCTCTGCTCCCTCGTTGTTGCTGTAGTCTGAGACATTCCGTTCGAATATCTTCTGTGGAACGACGACATCGAGGAACAGACAATCTTCTGTCATGCCCGGTGGCGCTGCGGCTTTGAGAAGATTCAGAGCGACGTCTGGGGTAAGAGTTGCGAATGTTTTGCCTGCCTCGTACGAAAGCAGAGATGCATTGCCTTGTGAGTACGCTTCGGCGTATGCGTAAGTCAGTGCATTCCAGATTGGCCCTGACTGTGGACACACGACAGGCTGGGATCCATCTTGAACTATGGGATTCCTGCCGACTGGTGATTGAGGTTTGGCGAAACGTAGATCTTCCGTCGGCGGTTGGGCGTAGCGAATGTTGGTGAAATCATATGTCTGGAGTGTTTCCTGAAAGAGTGGGATGTCATGAGCAGTCCGTACTTTGGACTAAGCTGAGAGTTGACATACGTTGAAGACGCTTGCTTGATGAATCTCGTAGCCAAGATCTACCGTTGGCAAGGCATTCGCTGATGCTCGAGCAAGCGATGCTGCAAAGAGGACTGAGGCTGCGGTAGAGGCGAGATGCATAGCTGCGTTGCGGTGTGGAATTAATGCTCGGTCGTATCTGGAGCAAACCCGCCTTTGACATCTGGCGAGTCGTTCTCTTTTATCCACGAAACCTCGAGGTCTGTGCGGTCATCTTCGTCAGCCACGAGCGTATGCGGGATGGGATGCTCGTCGACGTCGATGTTGACGATGCGGTCGAAGCAAGTCCACAGCTTCCTTCGTTCAGAATCTCGTTCAATCCTGCGAACGCGGTGACGAATCACTACTATGACTCTGCTCTGCTTGCATATCCCGAGCTCTATACCGTGAGCACATACATGAATTCAACGAATGGCGAGTCATCCATCTTCACCCGTTCCCGCACGATTGTAGCGGTGTGCACAAACGTGTTTCATGATTTCCCCCGCAGATGTGATTGAACACCTCGCCCCCAACACCTGGACATCGCAGTCTGATGATCAGCTCCTCGAGGACATGTCCGGTGGTCGGTTCGGTGCATGAGTTATATTTCCATTGCAGCACAGATGGCGTCCTATAGGACGCCATCCACACTTAGCGGCTGACCTAGTAGAGCTGCCTCCCTCGTAAGATCCTTGCAGTCGCGACCTCCTTGGTCTGTAACAACAACATCATCTCCACAATGAATTGTCTAATAAAAGATGTGCGATGGGCGTCAAAACGCCACAGCAGTCCTACCGCGATCTTCCTGGCCCCCAAAAATGATCCGGTTGCTCGATTTGCCGCATTTGCCGTACGGCGCCCGGTCGCCGTCGCCGCTGGAACGATCGCGTTGGAAGAGCGGTGGTCATCAGGACGACTTGCCATGTCCGACTCGTGGTTCAGACAACAGGAAGAGCTGGCGAGGTTCCTGCATCATATATGGACAGAGCCCGGTATGATTTGAGCTGCTGAGTGGATGCGGAAGAGACATGGTCTCACGCAGATGCCCAACACAGCAATCACCAGCTGGGCGTGGTTTTCGACTACAGAACCGGGAATCATAATGCTGACCTTGATGAGATCATGTTCTCCCACGGCTCAAATGGCACACGACTTGTGGGAAGTCTACATGGCCGAGCCGGCTGAAGTGGGCTTTGCGGAAGACGGTCTGGACCCCTTGCCGTTGGACATGCAACGCGATACACTTCTTCTGCTACCTTGCACAGCCCATCACACCGAAGACCGGACCTCAATCGCATTCAAAAGGACGAATATGAAGAGGTCCGTCAAAATCATGTTCATTCATGGTCACTCGCAAGGATACCCGGCGCATATGAGTTCAACCTACGGGAGTCGAGTGTAAACTTGCCGTTTTGGTTCGGCGATTGTCTGCCGAAGCATAGCAGCAGAATGCGGGGAACGACAGCCATAGTGGGGTGACGCTTCAGGAGATCGTTCATGAGGGTAGCAACGGGGACGCCTATTTGTTTCTTCGAAGACCTCCTGTCCATTGATAAGAACACGACACCAACCCTGACAACCACTGGAAACCACACCATGTCAACCGCCGCAGCGCCGCTGGCGACCAGCAGCCTTGGAGCCTTTGCTGCCGGCACTGGCTTATACTGGCTGTACTTCAACCGCTTCGAGACGCACATGCACGCTCTGAGGTTCATCAACACTTTTCTCCTTGCAAACGTTGCGGGTTTCTTCGGCCTCACAGCATCCTATGGCTTGACCACTTCCGCCGCCTTCAGCACCTTGACGTGGGCCTCCGTTGCTCTGCTGGCGGCGCTTTTTGGCAACTGCCTTGTATACCGCCTACTTCTCAACCCGCTCAATAGGTTTCCAGGACCATATCGTAAGCGATTGCCTTCGAAGCCTCGACATGAAGTCACAAGTTGACCTGAACACATGCAGCCGCCAGAATCTCCAACTTCTGGCTCTCAACCCAGCTAGCCGCCAAAGCCGATGGCTACTACTGGCTCCAAGCCCAACACCAGAAGCACGGCAAAATCGTCCGCATCGGAACAAACGACCTCTCCATCACCGATCCCGAAATCATGGAGCTCGCCTACGGAGCCAAGTCCCGCGTCACGAAATCGATCTGGTACGACGGCGACAAGCCCTTGACCTCAATGCAAACCTCTCGCGACAAAGGCCTCCACGACCGCAGACGTCGTGTCTGGGCTCCTGCATTCTCCGAAAAAGCCATCCGCGACTACGAGACGGAAATCCAAACCTTCAACGATAAATTCCTCACCAAAATCGCCGAGCACGGCGACAAACCCGTCAACCTCACGAAATGGTTCAACCTCTTCTCCTTTGACGCCATGGGTCTATTGGCGTTCGGCCGCGACTACGGCATGCTAGACAAAGGCGAGAAACCCCACGAACTGGAAATGCTGGACGAAGGCATGCAGCCCCTCGCATACAGACTTCCACTCTGGTTCTTCCGTCTCTTGACCGCCATCCCGGGCCTCTCCGCCGGCTACCAGAAATTCGTCAACTTTTGCGTCTCCGAACTGACCTGGCGAGTCCAAAACGAAGGCAACACAAAACGAGACGTAGACATCATGGGCTGGCTGCTCAAAGCATACAAAGACGTGCCCCATCCGGAGAAGGACACGATGTTGCAAGCGGACGCCCGACTCATCATCGTGGCGGGTAGTGACACGACAGCCGCGACATTCACATATCTCTTCTTCCATCTCGCGCAAAACCCGAACATCGTCCAAAAACTCCGCGAGGAGCTCGACCCGCTCACGACCGGCGACTGGCAGGACAAAGATATCCGCAACGCTCCGATCTTGAACGGCTGCATTAACGAAGCCCTCCGCATGCACCCCCCTGTCCCATCTGGTGTTGAACGCTTAACCCCTCCCGAGGGTCTCAAAGTCGGTGACACCTGGATCCCGGGGAACGTACAATTCGTGACGCCCATGTTCGTTATGGGTCGAGGTCAGTCCACCCAACGCCTTTCCCTTCCCACCCTTGACTTCCTACCATATGTACTAACCCGGACAGACGCCTCAATCTACGCCCAACCCGACACCTTCCTCCCCGAACGCTGGTCCACCCAAAGCGACAAAGTGAAGCATAAAGACGCCTTCGCGCCCTTTTCCATGGGTCCAATGGGTTGTATCGGGAAGAATTTGGCGTTGATGGAGTTGCGGACTCTGACGACGCGGCTGGTGCAGAAATTTGACTGGAGGCTTGCGGACGGGGAGGATGGGAGCCGGATTTTGAGAGGCACAAAGGATCATTTCACGGTGGATTTGGGGGATTGTGAGGTTGTTTGTGGGGAGAGGAAGAGGTAGGTAGGTATGGTGAGGGAGATGGGTGGGGATGCGGTGTATGCCCTGCAGGATGATACATTGCCGTGCCTGAGGCTCTACATTACCTACGACTGGCTGGCCATGCTTTTCGTAGCTTACACCGATTAGAGATGAGTATTGCCACCTGCTCCTCCTATTCCATCACCATGAGCAGTCGTTCTACACCACACGCGACCAGTGTGTAATCTTGTACATGATTACATGCGTGACATTCCGGACCGACCTCAGCCAGAGATGATCCGAGCCGGGGAGGACTCGAGCACGTGCAACGACTCCACTGCCCCTCACGCTAGTGGCATTAAATTAGCGCAACGCTCTCGGGCTGTTTCATGATCGAAGTGCGGGGGACACGGCGGGTCAAAGCACGGACGTGTCATGGCTCTGCTGTCTTGGTCGCTGTTTCATGTGGTTCCTCGTGGGATCAAGCAGTATATCCACATATCCACGACGAGGCATCCAATGGATTGGGAGCTTCCCCGGATTTCCACGGGTCGCGCTCCCCGCCGCAGGGACGTCCTCTTCGGTCAGATTCTTGGTGACGCGAGAGGGCCCAAGCTCCTTGTCGGGTGTCACGAGAGCAGAAGAGGACAGGTCTGAGGTGAGAGAGATGCAGTGACAACACGAGAGAGCTCAAAGCTGTTTTCTTCCTTCATCTCGCTTTCATCTTCCTTTCTTCATCAACCACCAACGTCCACGATACGACACGACATCAATCCATCACATCACACAATACCGCTACGATGAGTGCAATGTATGTCAACATCCTTCAATGCATCCCTCAGAGTCACTACACAACAACAACCACGCTGACATGCTCTCCTCCTTCCCACAGCACGGAAGAACCCGAGGGCGTCTTCGAGCCACTCAAGGTTCTCATCACCCTCCACGACGACATGGACACCATGGACGCCGTCGGTCCCTTGGAGGTCTTCAGCTGGGCTCAGCACGATGCGAAGAACCCAGGTGAGCACACCATACCACAACACCACATTGCACACCCCGCCCCGCCTCTGACTCAACCCCTCCCTCCTCCACACAGACTCCAAAGCCTTTCGCACCATCTTCGCCGGCCCACAAGAGCACGTCACCACCCTCCAGGGCGCCTCTCTCCGCGCCCACATCACCTACGACGAAGCCCTGAAGCGCCTCTCCGAGATCGACGTCCTCGTCATCTCCGGCGGCTCCCACGAAGACGTCGTCAAGAACAAGAAACAACCCCTCGCCCTCATCAAAGCCTTCGCCGAACTGCAAAAGAAAAACCCCAACCGCGAACGCTCCCTCATGTCCGTCTGCACCGGCTCCCTCTTCCTCGCTGAAGCCGGAATCCTCAGCGGTCTCACCGCCACCACCCACCCGGACTTCATCACCAAGTTCGAAATCGCCTGCTCCAACGTGGCTCAACGCGACATGGCCGAGCGCGTGGACGTCGTCGAAGAACGCTACGTCGTCAACAACCTCCGCTTCGACCTCGGCGAGAATGAAGACGAGAATCCATATGTCTTGACCCGCAAGGAGCTCAAGGAACACAAGCGCCGGAAGAGCTCGGCCGGCGGTATCTCTCCGATTGAAGAAGTCACCAATGGCAGTGGCCGTCGCATGTCCAACGCTCGCAAGGGCAGCATGAGTCTCAAGCTCAGCAACAACCGCCGCGAGAGCGTGCTCAAGCGCGCGAACCTCCGTCTGGGCGGTCTCCGCGTGCTGACCACCAGCGGCGTGACGTCCGGGATAGATGGCGCTCTGTACCTTGTTGGTGCGCTTGTGTCGGACGATGCGGCTGACGAGGTGGCTCGCAAGATGTGCTACAAGTGGCAGAAGGGTATGGTCGTCGACGGCGTCGACGTGTAGAGTAGTATGGATGCTCGTGTTGGCCTGGAGTGATGGGAATGATGGAAGAGATACTCCCGCCGGCAGAGCTTTGTAGGTTATGAGATGATGAGAATTACTGAGAAGCTACCTCAGAGATCAAAGCGCGGATGGAAACGGTGGTGCCTGGCTTTTCGCAGAGATGCGGAAGAAGGCGAGATGGAAATCAAGGAAACCACAAACAACGAAATCAAGTAGCTACGGCCCAAATGAAATGAGATCAAGATGACCGTTCACTGACATGCCTCATTGCCAGTGTCCTGGTCGAGCTCTCGCCTCTGCTTTCTTTGGTACACCGCGGTGGCCGCGTGCTTCCTTCTCTGCTTGACAAGAATAACACGAGCTGCTCGACGACACGCGGCACCCGAATCCCTACCGGCCAAAAAGCCCGCCCGAACAAAGGATTCCACGCGGCCCTTTCCCACAACACTCCACGCCTCTGCGCCATCTAAATAATCTCAGCAGTGATCCGAGCAAACTACAAGAGACCACCATGACTGCTAGCCAGCATTGCTCAGAGACTGCTCTCAGAGGGGAACAAGACACGAACTCTGCCTTCCTCCAAAAGCTCATCTTCAGTCAGTTGCCAGCACTGCCCGTTCCGCGTCCGTCGGGACCGCTGGAAACACTGGCTATCATCGACGACTGAACGAGTCATCACCTTTGCAGACCCTCTACTCTGGACCGAATGATTCGACTGGCATTACCTCATTGCTTCACAGACGGGACGGTAGAGCTGGTTACATGCACACTCCATCTGCTCCTGCACTCCGATACCTGCTCCTTCCCACCGAGGCGCCTGAAGAGGAGTTCGTGAACAGGTCGATTGCGAGACTTCGCTTTCTTCTTCTGGATGGACCTGCCTCTAAATCGTTGAAGGTTTCTTGCCAGCAGTGAGCTTGGTGCTGAAGTTATATAATTGATGGTGTGGTTAGTTGAAGAACTCACTGACTGAAAGAGTAAGAAATCTATCTATATGCCATTTGGCACTAGAACTAGCTAGCCATTGCCAGCCACCAACTATTCTCAACACTTGGTGGTTTGGGATGGTATGCAATGAGATCGTACTTCAGTACCAATTGACTATCTCCTGATCAGCCCTTTCTGCTCCGGATCTTGTTGCTGTTGGTGCTTAAGCCCGAAGCCCGCGTACCTATGTTTCTATATAGTATAGGCTTTTGGAAAGAACGTACTGAGAAGGAGGTAGCCAATCGATGAGCAGTTTTTGATGGTATGGAGGCAGCGACGACGGTCGAAACAGGAATGGGAATGTAGCCGTACATGGCGGACTTGAATGCTCAAAGAGAGGATTCCCGAGAGACTCTATTTTCGGTTCGGAGGCTGTTTGGAATCTGTTTGGTATATAAGGGTAGAATCGTACCCCAATACCAAACCAACTGACAACGCGGAGACCATTGACCAGATCACCCAGAACCAAGTCAACAATCACAAGGCCAATGGCATTGCATACAAACAAGCTGACTGCCTGCCAGTCTACGGGACTTGAACAGCAACATGAACACTCCCAAGCTTAGGACGAAGCCCTTGCTGAGCCAGCTGCCTAGATGCGACATCTGCTCTTAACGGAATCCCTATCAAACCCGCAGATGCTTGTTTTTCGTCTCTGCATCCCTCGGCTCCAACAGCCCAAAGTGCACACGATGAACATCGTCATATGCACGCCGTACATCCTCAAGAGACAGATCCTCCAGCGCGAACGATCCACCCGCCCCAGCGACCTGATCTTCTCCCGAACTCTTCGCCTTTTCGGTCTCGAGTGGACCGCCTCCGACCTCGCTAGCTACCTTGCCATCTGTAGTCATCTGCTTCTCCCGCAACTTCTTCACTTTCATACGTAGCTTCTTCGTTCGTCGAATGTACAGCTGTCTCTGCCGTTCCAATTCACCCTCTGATTCTGGCGTCGAAGATTTCTCCATGTACGCTCGCACCGCTTCATCCTGCTCGCGATCTGACTTGTCCACGAATTCCCGGGGAGTCGCGCCGGGGGAGTAGCGGTCGGCGACCTCCTTGCCGTACTTGGACTCTCGCCAACAGCGCTTCAGATTTTGTAATCGCGTCGTTTTCTCCTGATTGGCTTCCCAGGCCGCACAGACTTTGGCGCCGAAGTCGGGGTCTGGTGGCTGGGTGAAGAGAAAGGGTGGACTGTTCCGGCTGAAGAGATTAAAAAGTCTTCCAGGGGATATGGCAGGGCTGAGTATGATGGGAGAAATTTGGTATGGTTGGTGCCGGTGGAAAGGGTGGGAGTGTCGGGACTGTATACTGGCTTTGTGGGTGGAGGAGACGAGGGAGAGTCAGGCTGTGGTTGTCTTGTAGAAGATAGATGGTCCGGCGAGAGGAGGCGCTGCTTCTTGGTTGGAGGAGACATTGTTGGGTGCCGCCTTCCGGTTGAAGGGAGACGATTTTGAAGATGAAGAAGTATGCCGGCACGCAGGCGGGTACCGTAAAGAGCCCATTGGGTCTCCTCTAGGCAGCAGCCCAATCGACCTCGCTGCTCAGTGCCGCCGTGTGTAACGTCGCGGAGGAGCCAACCAATGGCTGGGTACTGGCAGCAATAAATGAACCGAAACGACAATACCTTCTGCTGTTGCTGTGGCTATGGTAGGCAGATGGGAAAGGCAAGGCAGTCGATGAATCTGTGGAGCACAAACGAAGCAGTGCATGTCAGGAAAGTGAAATCCCAGAGCAGTGATGAAGAAGAACGATTTGATGTAATATCCTATGAATAGAATCGGGAACAGTCGTGAACAACTGAGACAGGACAAGAATCTCTCCTGAAACGCTCCTCCAACACCGGAGATCAAGGCATAGTCAAAGTTGGCCAAACTCGCCGAATCCACCGACTTCCCCGTACCTGCTACACCACCGTTGCTCCTGTCGCGGCAAGTGCATCGAACGCGGCTTCACGCGTCCCTGCCATCTGGACGAAGAGTCTCATCGCCTCAGCATGCCGGTTCTCCTGCTTTTCGTCAGCATTCGTTCTCCGTCCGATTCCAGAACGGCAGGAACCTCGCTCAGTGACAAAGGGTCGAGAATTACCTGAGGTAAAGGGAGCGGCGGCGCGGGTGCGTTTAGTGGCAATTCATGCGGTTGCCCTTCCTCCTCCTACTCTATTGCGATCGCCTTGATCTCTTGGGGCATCAGCATCGCTGCCCGTTTCACTTGCTCAGCACTCAGGAGCGAGTCGTACACTGTATCCCATGAGTACTTCGTCAGAAGCTGTTGAATCCCCGCAGCGGCATGCGCGCCGCAAAAGTGCTTGCCATTGGCGTCGAAGAACAATCGAGCAAACCCCTCGAAGTTCGCCCGGTTGTTGTGCACTGAAACAGCCTTCTTTCCTGCTCCCATCTCCCAGTGGTGAATCAGTCTGATACTGGTCCGGGCGCTGCTGTCCTTGCGGCTCGTGCAGGGTTCCAGGAAGATGTTGCGGATGTCGTCGTCCTTGCTGAGTGCTCCCTACTCCTTCAAAACGTCCCTGGATTGGGCCAGGATCTGCCAGGTTTCATCGCTACACTCCGACACCACTTCGAGCACTTGAGCAGGAGGCTGGCCTTTGATCTGTACCAAGAGCTCGTTGAGTAGGCGAAGCGTGCCAGGGACCATGGCGGTATTCGTGTAGTGATGCAGTGGATGGTCGGGCCAGCGAGTCGTGCGTCGAGTTGGCGAAGAAGCGTAGATGCCGACGGTGTGGGAAATTAGGTGCAAAGGGGCAATGGAGAAAGTACCGAAGAGGCTTCCTTCATCAATGAGTGATATAGACGACAGACCTCAGCGCTGGAAACGGAAGGTCCTTCTTACTTTATGTGCCTTTGAGATGGAGGACAAAGTTGTACAGAGTCCGTAACAAGACTCAGGATCGTGCATAATAGGCCTGTGTTTGACCGAAGGTATAGCATATTTGACAGAAAGCAAAGAACACTTACTAGTATGCACATCTCCGGGCTGCACTGCAACCATTTGCGAATATCATTTTCCTTGTAGAAAAGCTTTCGGGTTGCGTTGCAGAGAACAGCGCCCGCGGCGTGCATTGCGTTGTGTCTCAGATCTTGTGGCCTAGCCGGACTGCTCTACCCAATCGACATCGGGTGCGATGAGCATTGCGAGGCGAGGTGAGGTGTAGCTCGGTCGTACATGCTGCAGCTGCTGTCCTCGCATCGGGGACTTTTTCGACACGTCAGAACGCGGAGCTCTCGGAAGTGCTTGGCAAACCGAAGGCTCAGCATGCAATTTTGATCCACTGTGCATAATCGTGTCCCTGTTATCCGGACATGTAGGCGAGCATCGGGCACAGAAAACGATGCCGATCCCAAGAGCTTCTCTGTTTTAGAAGCTCATCGCCGACGCGGTCATGTTCCTGCATGGCTCCGATTTATGCAATCAATAGAAGAGATCTAGCCCTCTGAAGACCTGTAATTATTTCCGCCATATTCGGCAAGGAAAGCCAACCGTGTCATCTGAAATCACATTGATTTCGAGCTTCATTCTCCTGCGTCGTTCCTGGCCCTCGCGTGCATGTGCCGAGCACAGGAACATACTCGTGTATGATGGGTGAAAATTGCATGCAGCTACGCAGTAGGTTGTAACCAGGTCGTATATGAGATACGCGCCGCCTTCTTGTCGAATTGGAACTCTTGAACAAGGCAATCGACCGCAATCATGCATGTTGCGGAGCAGCATTTTTTGGTTCCGCAGCGTCGCAACGACACTTGACGGCCGTTGCGCTCAGTCTGCACGACGTGATCAGGCACCAGCACCTATCACAACCGCAGCTTGTCGGCGCTAGGGAGGCTCGGCACTCTATACTGTGTGCGGAGGCACGAAACTGACGCGAGATCCCGTGCCAGCGCATCAGGCGAGACAGCGATGGATCGCGACGATATCATACCGAGTGAACCACCGGACCAGGTGGAGCAGGCGAGTGGAATAGGAAAGCAAGCCGAAGAATAGTGGATTCCACGTTACTCGATTCGGTAGACGCAGCGTTGAGGATGATTGAAGGCGAGTGATGCGTCTCTTTGGACGGAGCATCGGTATCGTGTATGTGATGCAACCACTGTGACCCCTGGAATCGGATGCCGGACTTTTCGCGGACGTGATTGACCAATGTAAGCGGACAGTCCAGCGGTATTGTCAGTTCAGTTCAGCATCATGGGACCGCGCACGGTTCTGACCTCGTTCGGAGAGCAGCGTGCTCATGTTATTGTGGTGCAGAAGATGAGACAGGCGAACAGATTGCAGACAATCACCAATCGAGCCGTTTCGGCCCAGTCCAGACCTGGTGGTCAATGGGCCATATGACCAACGAGAAGTGATGCAGCGTCCAGCTACGCGTGCTACGCTATCAGCTCTGCATAATCGAGCCTCGAGACCCAGTCTAACACTCCACTCCGCTAAGACCATTCTTGCTGCAGCCCATGCTTGTCAAGATGCTTCTCGGCAGGATGTGCGGTCGCCTGCTTGTCCCTGACTTTACGCGCGCTGCTCATCTTTGGGAGGCTCGATGATACCGACGCTGCGTGCAGTCGTGGAGACTTCAAGTGCCGCCTTGAAGCTTCGTCTGATCTCTGCTCTTTCGTGCTCGCACTCGTTCCGAGGTCCATCGTGTGGCCGCCAGCTTTCTGTCCCGTTTGCCGCTTGAGCAATGCAGTTGTCGTTACCGGGGACTTTTCAGTGCCAACTGCGGCGCTACCTTCTTTCGGACAACACTTACGCTGTTGACGGTGGCCCTTGTCGATCTAGTCGTCGAGCCGAGCGGTTGCGAGAGAGAGATCGCGGCGGAAGTTGTCATAGAGGACGTTCAGAAAGTAGGAGTACTCGGGGTGCAGATGCTCGGGCGCACAGGAAGGCGGAACGGATTCGAGACAGTGGTCTACGTCGCGGTCGCCGCAGGAGCGTACTGGTCGTGGAGGTGCTGCGCGAAGGTTGTAAATGCATAAATGTTCAAGCAGAATTCGTCGAGTAAAAATTACAATTACGTTAAGGTAGTCGTTGAGATGAGGTCGATAATCTTGCAAACCAATGAAGATTGAGCCTCCCGCAACTTCCGCCCCCAGCCCCGTCTTTCTCGCATTTCATTCCCGCATCACCCGACCATCTCTTTACTCACAACGAAGCATTGTTGCACATGGCGGCTACAGAACACCGAAATGGCACGAAGCGATCGCTGAGTCCGGACGACGACGAGCATGATGATGTGACCTCAGGACAGCCGGCTGGTGGTGGTGGGCGGCAACGATCAAAGGCGGCTTGTACGCCGTGCAGGACGAGGAAGCGGAAGTGGTATGTTTTATTCTTTTTTCCATGGTTTCAAGGTGGGAGGATGGGTCGTCTTCTTCAGACATCCGTCTTTCAGGATAACGCGGCATCTGTTCACATTATCTCGATCAATCTCGCTGTTGTCCTCGAAGCTACCTGAACGCCCCGCCCCGCCTCCTGCTTACACTCGGTGATGCAGCGACGGCCGACTTCCTTGTGCAACATGTGTCCGCTACGAGTACAAATGCGAGTATGCCAGCAGTTCGAAGCGGCCCTCGTTGGCCCACGTCGCCGACGTTGCAGCGGAACCTCCTTCTCCACCACAACCCATTGGCTCGACAACACCGAGCATTATCCAACTACAAGCACATCCTCTGACCGCACCGGGAGCGAGATTCCATCACCGAGGTATCCTGGATCCGATCAAGACTCGTTTCGTCAAGGCCAATTCCGCAATCGCTTTCCCGAGGATTCTGGGAATGGACCTCGAAGCAGAGAACGTCCCAAGATTGCACTCTTTCGCCTGGCATCTGGGTATTCGACAGGAGCCAAAGGAGCCGCCAGTTGATATCACGAATCTCGTGACTTGGAATGATATGCAAAGTCTCGCGAGCGTGTACTTCAAAGTGGTGAAGCCTGAATTTGGGATTCCTGATGAGGTCGAGTTTATGGAGCAGGCTGCAGCACGGTTCAAGGATCCGTACGGCTGGAAAGGCATCGATGCTGTTGCCCTCGGAGTTGCAGCTCTGGGATCGTTCTTCTCGCCGAATCCACACCCGAAAGAGTCAACCTTTGCGACGGAAGCACAGCGAGTTCTGATCGAAACGAGTGTCTGCTATTCGCCCATGCCCAACCACGTTACAGGCTGGATCCTCCGTACGATCTACCTCCGTCTGACCTCCCGCCCGCACGCCAGCTGGATCACTTCCTGCATAACCATGCATCAAGTTGAAGCCTCCGGTTTGCACAAAGAAATGCAGACCATCGCCGTCGTCTATCCATCGGTTAATGCCGACCACAAACTGGCTAAGCAGCGCCGACGTCTGTTCTGGATCGCCCGCGCCCTCAACATTCTCCTCTCGTTTGAATACGGCCGCACTCGCGTCAACTACGATGTTGTCACAACCAAGAAGTTCGCTCCGGAAACTGGTTCTCATGCTCACCAATTCGTCGAGCTCGCAGACCTCCTCCCGAACGACTTCGTCGACCGCGAGCGCGAACCAGATCCGCCTGCTGCTCTCGGCGCAGCATTGACTCGCATCGAAGCTTTGCACACTGAATCATCCTTCATCTCCCTCCTCAAAGCCGATCTCGCCTTTGCTATCTACCGCCGCTTATGGCTCATGTCCCTGACCGACGCCAAAGACCGCGCCGATACCGTCATCTCCGTCGGCAAATCCGCGCTCATCGCTTCCAAGACTCTTTTCAACTCCCGCACTCCCTGGTGGAACGTCATCTGCACCCCTTTCCAATTCCTCTGCGTCTGCATCGCTGTGGGCACCCCTCGCAGTCTGGCGAACATTCAGCCCGTCATGGACTTGATGCATACCATCGCGCAGACATATGACACGCATATGGTGCGAGAAGCATACAATCAGGCTACGGCGCTGATCGCCATGGCGAGGAAACGAAAGACGAAGGAATTGGAAGCACTCAATGCTGTACCTGCCACGCCGCCATTCATCGATCATCCATCTGCCGGCCCAAGTAGCACATTGAGCGAAGCGCCGAACCTGGATTGGGGTCAATTGGATCTGCCGTTTGAGTGGGATATGTTTCTGAATCCCGAGCTCGTTGTGAGTAGTCAGCAGGAGATGGGGATGGGTGGTGTGCCGATGCCTGCTGGATATGCGGAGCAGTTTGGGTTTGGTGCATGAGCAGAAGCCTTCGTCGGAGAAGGACTCGACAAACCGATAATCTCTCGAATGCTCTCAACCCATGCTCGTCGGCGATGCATGAGATGTTCGGCACTTCGTTCGTTCCACCCTCGTGGAGACACGAAGCCAAGCTGGACGGAGTCGCACGGAGCGGTCACGACTTGAGCGTTTCTGGCCCTCAACCCGAATCCCAAGCATGTTGGCTTTCTCACGAGGCACATGAAACGAGCATGCCCTTGCAACGCCGAAAATCGGGTCGCGCACCTCGCCGTCGAGAAGTTCATCCCGACGAATCACGACCCCACAATCCGGAATCGTGGGCTGGGCAGATCGGCAATCCTGCAGATCAAGTCGTCTTGGCGAGCGGTACTGTCCCAGATTGGAGCACGTTGCAGGCTTTGCTTAAGCTCAAATTGGAAGGACACAAGGGTTGTGTCGATGGCAGCGAAGCATGGCCGCACGTGGTCGAGATAAGATGAATTGAACTACTGCACGGCAAAAGTCCGGCGAACGAGTGCTATGCTGCTTGTACGTTCGAGGGAATATGTCCGAGCTACGACTGGAGTTGCACTGTTTATGCCGATGTATGCCTATCTTCTTGAAGAAGGTACGGAAGCTACTGCGTGCGGTGTAGTGCGGGCTTGGGATATATAATTCGACTTCACCTCCCGTTCAAAATGGCTCGACACATCCTCCACCTCACACTACCACCTTCAACTCAACCCGACCAACGATCACCATGGGCATCAGATCCACTCTCCTCCTCTTGGCCACCACTGCCTTCGCAGCTCCATTCTCGGAAGCCCTCCTCAAGCGCGGCAACCTTCCCACCCCGGTCTCCGCCGCCACCGCCCGCCAATACCTCGCCCAGATTCCCGTGGCGGCCGAGAACAACTCCCCCGCCTACAACCGCGATCTCTTCAATCACTGGATCACCATCAGCGGAGCCTGCAACACGCGTGAGACGGTACTGAGGAGGGATGGGAGTAACGTCGTGACGAACTCGGAGTGTCAGTCTACTTCCGGGACGTGGTACTCCGACTACGACGGCGCGACGTGGACGGATGCCGCGAGCGTGGATATCGACCATCTCGTGCCGTTGAGGGAGGCGTGGGTGTCTGGAGCGAAAGACTGGACGAATGCGAGGAGGCAGGAGTTTGCTAATGAGTACGTCGTTGTCCTTTCGATTATCAGAACATTTTGCTGACTTTTTGTGAAAGCTTGACTCGTCCGCAACTCCTCGCCGTTACGGATACGGTCAACCAAGGCAAAGGCGACAAGGACCCGGCGGAGTACTTGCCTGCGCGGATGGCGTACAGGTGTACGTATGTGAGGGCTTGGGTGCAGGTCAAGTACTACTATGGTTTGAACATGGACTCGGCGGAGAAGAGCGCGGTTCAGAGTGTATTGAACGGTTGTTAAGAAGAAGAAGAAGCAGCAGCGGCGAAGACGGTGCAGCCCAGTCCGTAGGTCAGAGTGGACGGTGCTAGCGAGAGGGCCGCAACATGACCGAAAGGCAATGGAACCGTCCATCATTTTCCGTGCTGTTCGACCTTCTTCCCAGTCTTTGTTGCTCTGCACTTCTCACACCCCTGATCCACAACCACCCAACTCACAACCCCAACGGATTCCCCGCCGTCTGCGGCTTCACACCCGTACTCCTGCCCACCTCACTCTTCCTCTTCCCTTCCACATCCTCAATATACTTCAACTCCTTCGCCGCTTGATCCTGCACTTTCAACAACGCTTCGCCGTTGGGGTTTCCTATCGCTTTGAGAACATAGCCGAAGGGGCTGAGGGCGAAGTAGAGGATGTGGCCTAGAGGGTCGCCGATGAAGGAGAGGGGACCTGTGGGGTGTTAGGTGAAGATGGGAGAAGGGAGGAAGTGGAGGAGAAAGGATGGACGTGCCTTTCTTGATAGTTCCGAGTGGACCATCTGGTGCGAGGTTTGGGACTTGATTGAGGACTTTATCCATATTTTGGTGGCGGATCGACCGACTTTTTCGAGCAGAGCGGTTCTGGGTTTCGCTGGAATTGAGGAAATGTGGATTTTGTTGGATGGGAGGTTTTAAGATGAGATGATGCCTTACCTATTCGATCTGCTAATGGGTCTATGTACAGGTAGCTGCACATGGCTACAGCTTGCACGAAACACATGACATGGCTTGTGCAGGGAGAAAATCCGGGAAGATCGTCGTGCACCGCGTGGGCACTGGGCAGCTGCGCATGGCGGAGGTCGTGCATACTTTCAAGCCATGGACGAAATTCTCTTTCACTGCGATTCGCTTCGATCCTTGGTTGTTACTTGAAGCGGGGAGGGCTTCGATATGCAGCACAGATGATGTGAGGCTTGATGTCCGTGATGCTTTCAACCCTAACCCTAACGATGGATGCGCCTTGCATTTCTTTCCGACAACAAATCCGTGGGTTGCTGCAGGTCTCTCAATCATTGATCCGCGTCATTGGATTGGAAGAAAAGGGACACTAGAGAATTGTTGTTCGAGATGACCATGTCAGCATGTTCTTTCCGCTTCTTCCTTTTCACAATCATTCGCTCCTTCCATGAGAACAAGGATGTAACCAGGCCAGTTGACGCCGCGATTGTGGGCAAAGTCCCGCTATGGAGGATTCATGCCATGGAAGAGCTTCGATATTGGACAGTCCTGGACCCAGGGGTATGGAGACACGGCAGGCACAAGAAAGAGCAGAGCATCAAAATCGACAGTCGAAAGCTATACACAACGCATTCGCTAAATCCACGCCCAGAAACAAGTCGACATACCGCACCACATCTTCACCCTTATATCATCCCCACGCCCTCCACAAACTCAATACAACCCTGCAACTCCTGCTGCAAAGTCTCCACCCTCAATTTCAGCCCAACATTCTCATGCCGGAGCGTCTGCACCGTCCCCCAAACTCCACCACTGGCTTCGACCTCCTTCCTCATCATCTCCACCTTCCCTCCACCACTCCCCCACTCCCGTCCATCAGACTCCGGACCAACCATCAACATCGGCACCCGCATATTCTCCGGCGTCCTCGCTCGCTCCTCCCCACAACTCGACGAAGATCCAGCACAGGAACTCGCATACTCCTCATCATCCTCCTCCTCCTCCTCCTCACCCGCCTCACCACAACTATACCCCGAGTCCGCAACACTACTCTCCCCCTGACTCCTCCTCTTCCCTCCTATCGAACTCCCAGCCGTACTCCTCCTCACCAATCTCATCGTCTCCCGTCCCATCTCAACCTCCTCCCTCGTCTGAGCCAAAACCCCCACAAGCTCCTCATTAACCTTCTTCTGCTCCTCACAAACCCTTCCAATCCCCTCAAGTTGGAGTTTCAAATGTTCGCTCCGTGTCTTCGCTTCTTCGACTTCCTCTTTCTGGACTTCCAATTCCGGTTGCAGAGCGTCGAGCGCTTCACACTTCCTGCGATAGGCGGTTTGGAAATCGGTGAGGAGGGTGGTAGCGGCGAGGAGAAGGTCGTTGAAAGATTGCGGATCAAGGGGGTCGGCGGGACCGGAGGGGAAGAGTGCGGAGGGGATATTCATGGTCGCGAACTCGTCGGGTGTGGCAGCTTGAGGCGGAGTTGCTGCTGCGGCGGGTGGAGTCTCCTTGCGGGAAAACCAGGATTTCGGACTACTGCTCGACTTCGCGGACATAGCGGAGACGCTGCGTTGGTGTCGGGTATTCGGTCGCGGGGTCAAGGTCGTACGGTGGTCCATGATAAATTCGACCTCGTCGTCTTCTTTGGAGGGAGAAGGTACACCGAGGCGGACGGGAGCGGAGTCGCCGTCGAAGAGGCCGCCGAGGAATTTACTGGAAGAAGAAGAAGCGGTGCGTGGTCGATCGGGGCGGGTAGTGGTGGTGTTATTGTTGTGCGGAGGAGAAGAAAGTTGAGCCCGCTGTTGCGCAGCATAAGAAATCGTCTCCTTGAGTTTGGAATGCAGGACCGTCCCAGATCTCGTGAGTTGTGACGAAGCGTTCATCAACCTTGATCCGAGACCTTGTCGCAGGGGTGTAGACGGAGAAATGTTGGACGTGATGATGTTTGCGGTCGGTTTCGTCGCGAAACTTCTTCGTTTGCGGTGGTCTTGCAATCCGGACACGGAGTATTCATTCGCATCGGCGATATCTGCAGAGGCTCCGCCGTATGTGATCGAGGTGGGACGGCGGGCGAAGAGCATGTCCGTTGAGTCGCGGTAGCTGATGGGCGGTGTGGGTATTTGGGCCATGGTTTTGCCGGGTGTGCTGACTCGTTCGTTGATGAGATCTCGTTGCGACGAACAATTGATCGTCTACACAATGTTTACAGCAAGACTGGTTGCGAGCAGTGTAACAACGACGGATGCAGAAAGCTTGCGAGGAGAAATGCGTCGTGTTCAATGGTGGCTGGAGGCTTTTAAGGAATGTGCCTTGCTCCTGGAGAGCTTTCGTCACACGTGGCTGGCGATATAGATGGTTCCTCGAAATCCAGACTCCAAGTTTTCCGCGGTAAGTCTGAGACTCTCCAAGACCGTAACTTAGAACGATCCAGACGACTCGTCGCGGCAGAAATTTGGACGCTGCTTTCATGTCCTGTTCCGCTGATCTCCCTTGGAAGCTGCCGCAGAATCACCATCTCCTCAAGTTGAATAGTCCAGACACGAAGGGAAGATGTGCAGACGTATTCAGCAATACACAGTTGCAACGATAGTCCTCAGTCCAACGGGATCGCAACATTGTTATCTGCGTGTATACTGTATACGCAAAAGAAGTGGCTTGCACGGCGGCTGGTCTAGCTCCCAGCCTTGTGGGGGTCGGTGACGATCCTGCTCCTCTCCAGATTCCTGCTTTTTTCCACCTCGACCTCACCTCGTCGAATATCGCGCAAGAAATAACACGGATTGCTAAACATCTCCAGTATTTAATCATGTACGCTGCATGCGGACGCAGATTACGTTGAACTGTCACCTCCTGCGAATGATCTGTCATGGAAGTCGAAATGTCTCACATTGCTTAGTGCTGACAAGGTCGCGGCCGGCTTGGATGATGGAGCGAGGGGAGCCTCTCACGCCCATGTCTTACATGAGTTGAAACTATCGCCGCCGCCGACGGTGATGCGAAGATATGACTTCAGCAAGCTTGTCGACGTTTAATGTTGCGACCGGAAGAGAGACTATATGCCGCCTCAGTGCCGTCCATTGACCACAACATGTCTGGACCCACGGAAGGAAAGCGTTTGAACGACAGGGACGCATCACGTCGCTGCTTTTGACGGCTGACATCAGTCACATCACGCCACGGCTGATTCTCACGCCATGCTGTGGGTTCCTGCATGAGCTCGCTTCATTTCACACTGCCAGTGTACTCTGGCCAGCGACCGCAGCGGTATACCGCATGGGACCTCAAATGAAGCAGCAGGATGGCCATGCCTTCGCGACCTCTAAAGAAATGAGCTCTGCGGTCTTCCCGTCCGCGGTATGTGGCATTCAGTCATGCTGCAAAGCCAGGGGAAGTCTTGTTTGCGTCATTGCAATCCTTTTCGAACGCTCTTCACTCTTCTGAGATCCGGTGCGAACAGCCTCCAGACTTCGTCAAAATTCACGGACCTTGGCCGAACGACGTTGATGACCTACACAAGTCTACAGCACGTTCGCACATCGGACGGGTCACCGGTGGTGGGCGTCAGGGGGGTATGTCGAAGGTCGGATCGGCTGACTGCCTTGCAATCCGGCCATCAGCCTACGGACAAGGATTGGGCGATGACCCGTCCGATGCGCCAAGCTGCTGTAGCACCACCAGGATACCGCGGCAGGCCACCGAATCCGCCCGCGCCAGCATGCCTTGCATGCAATTTGAGACCTGGTAAGCACGAGATGATGCTGCCAGGGTGTTCGGGGACCAATTGCTCTCAGAAAGTATGATGAGAGAGCGATCGTAACTCCCACAGATGGAATAGACATCAAGACATCGCCCATTATTATTCCCTTTCCCCGTACCGCTCCTTTCTTACGGACACTTTCTTTTCCTTCACTTACCCGCCAGGTCACCGACACTCCTTTGATTATTGACGCTCTCTTTCTTTCTCCACGCTCATTATTCTCACGCTCGTTTTCACGACATCATTGCCGAGCGGCTCGCCGCCCATCGTGCACGCGATCATGAAGTTCCTCCTCCTCTCGTCTCTGGTCCAGCTTGGATACTGCGTCACGCCGATCCAGAGGCTGACCGACACTCGCCATCGTGAGCTTCCAGTCAACGGAAAGACTTCATGGAACACCGGATCCAAGTTCGGCTTTCAGAAGCGAGAGGCCGCGCCTCAACTTCCAGCTCTGCCAGTCCCGGGACTGCCTGCAACCGGAGTTCCTGCAGACGGCGCTCCCTCACTGCCTGGCCTTTCCTCTCTTCCTGGCCTCTCCTCTTTACCTGGCCTCTCCTCTCTGCCTGGACTGCCGGGAGGAGGAGTCTTCCATAAGGCTAAGCGAGATGCTGCGCCTCAACTTCCAGCTCTGCCAGTCCCCGGACTGCCTGCAGCCGGAGCTCCCTCACTGCCTGTGACCGGAGCTCCTGCAGCCGGAGCTCCCTCACTGCCTGGCCTTTCCTCTCTTCCTGGCCTCTCCTCTTTACCTGGCCTCTCCTCTTTACCTGGCCTCTCCTCTTTACCTGGCCTCTCCTCTCTGCCTGGACTGCCGGGAGGAGGAGTCTTCCATAAGGCTAAGCGAGATGCTGCGCCTCAACTTCCAGCTCTGCCAGTCCCCGGACTGCCTGCAACCGGAGTTCCTGCAGACGGCGCTCCTGCAGCAGGCGCTCCCTCCCTTCCTGGCCTGCCCTCCCTTCCTGGCCTGCCCTCCCTTCCTGCCCTCCCCTCTCTCCCTAGCCTCCCCTCTTTACCTGGCCTCTCCTCTCTGCCTGGACTGCCGGGAGGAGGAGTCTTCCAAAAGGCCAGGCGAGATGCTGCGCCTCAACTTCCAGCTCTGCCAGTCCCCGGACTGCCTGCAGCCGGAGCTCCCTCACTGCCTGTGACCGGAGCTCCTGCAGCAGGCGCTCCCTCCCTTCCTGGCCTGCCCTCCCTTCCTGCCCTCCCCTCTCTCCCTAGCCTCTCATCTCTGCCTGGACTGCCTGGACTGCCTGGAGGAGGAGCCTTCCACAAGGCTCGCGACCTTCCCTCTGTGCCAGGCGTTCCCAAAGTTCCGAAGGTGCCGATTCCCGCTGTCCCAAAGGTCGAGAAAAAGGTTCCGGTCGGGAAAAACGTCGATAAAAAGGTCGGGAAAAAGATTGGGCACGGGGATCGCGGGGTCCCGTCTGTGCCCGGCGTTCCTAAAGTTCCGAAGGTGCCGATTCCTGCCGTCCCTGGAGTCAAGCCGCCGACCGTCAAGCACGAGGCTCGTCAAGACACCAGCACTCTCCCGTCCGGCATTCAACGACCTCCACAGCTCCCGATTGTGTACAATGACACGGTCGCATCCATCAATGCGACGTTCGAGACATACATACAGCTTTTCAACGAGACCGTCCAGCGAATTATTGACACTGTTGGTAAGTGCTCCCATGAACAGAAGGCTCCACAATCTGCAATCGTATCCGGCGATTTTAACATCAGCAAGTAACCGATAATGCAACGTTCAACAACACCATCCTGCCATATCTCCGCGCTCAGAATCTGGCCCATACTGCTACAGACCCTCTCAGCGTCTACGAGTTCAGCGACAAGCCAGCAGAGGTCAACGACGCGGTCAACAGTGCGCAAGCCGTCATGGATAACGCCAGCGATGATATCTTCACGAACGAGGCATTTTTCGTAAGTCTCAAGCTATGCATTCGGGTCTCGGACTGCCCACCTTTTGCACACGAGCCATTGCTAACCCTTCCACCTTTCCATTTTAGGCCTTGGTGGACCACATTTACCAAGCCACGGGTAACGCGACGGATGGGTCGCTTGCTGTAGAGGAACAGATCGTCCTCGAAAAGGTTTGGAGATATTTCGCTGGAGCAGGTATGCTAGCTCCCGTCGTGTCGACTCCTTCTTTTCCCAATGTCGACTGACCAGTCCAACCTTTGGTGCTTAGGCCTCAACATCCCAGCCGGCGCCCAGCGCGACCAGTTTCAGGCTGCGAATAGACGTCTGTCAGAGATCTACGATGAGTTCAGCGCCAACGTTTTCAATGGTTCATCGACAGTGTTATACTTTACAGCAGACGAGCTTGAGGGCGTGGACCCCCAGACGATCTCTCAGCTGAACAACGGCACGGGAGAGAACGCTGGGAAGTTGGAAGTCCCTGTCACGGATCTCGCTTACGATATCCTTCAGGACGCTGTGAACGAGACAACCAGGTACGCGGAGAGCGTCGAAGTTCGCCGCCTATATCCCGAGAACGTCGCCCTTATCCAAGAGGCGATTCAGCTGCGAGTGCAGGTTGCACAGCTGGCCGGATACGAGTCTTGGGATGATTATGCGTAAGTTCGCCATCTGCTATATCACCTGAGCAAAGAGCGCGATCTAATTTGCATCGATGCAGGATTCACGCAAACATGGCCAAGACAAAGCAAGCAGTCACTGATTTCCTGGCCGACGTCACCGCCCATGTTCAAGTCAAGGCCGATGCAGAACTACAGGAGATTAAGGACGTGAAGTCAAAGAACGGAACGATCGTGAGTCCGATCGGTGACGAGGACATTGCCTACAAATGGGATTAGTGAGTATCGTATCTGCTGCGCTCAGAGAATGCCGGTAATTTTTTCATACCTAAACGCGCCTGCTGACACCACCGCAGCGACTACTACGCCACTATCCGGGACGCGGAGAAGTACGGAGCTCGGCAAGGCAGCCCGTATCAATACTGGTTCCCTGCCAATGTGACTGTCCCTGCTACCCTCGAATTTTATGGAGAAATCTATGGTACTCGCTACGACCGGATCCAAGGACAAGACGCCGACGCGCTGTCTCCTACAGGGAATGGCACTGACTTGGTCTGGCACCCTGACGTCTGGCTCTACGCTGTGTACGACAGCCAAGCGTACATTGACGCACATCCGGAGGTCACAGATCACTTCCGAGGCTACCTTTATCTCGACCTCTTCAAGCGCCCGGTCACCAAAGCTGGCGGCGGGTCCTTCATGGAACCCCTATCCCCCGGATTTGTGAAGGAGGATGGTTGCCTTCAATACCCAACGGCGGGTGCCTTCTTGTTCGAAGACAAGTCTGACGATGAGACCAAGATTCCCTCCTTCATCGAGGATTCCACAACTCTCTTCCACGAACTCGGGCATTGCCACCACCAGCTCTTGTCCAGGACTACTTATTATTCAACCCACGGTCCCGTCGGAACGCCAATCGACTTCATCGAGTTCCCCAGTCAATTCATGGAGATGAACTATGGGAGAATTTATGAGGTCTACGAGCGCATTAGCGCGCATTGGTCGTCGTTTTCGGCGGAGGCCGCTGCCGCCTGGCGGAAGGAAACGGGCGCCGACGAGAGTGCCGAACTCCCGCCAGTGACCTACCCCAAGGATCTGTTTGACAGAAACGACCAGGCCAACCGAGGCTACGTGGGAAGCGACACGATTGAACAAATCTTCTACGCCACCTACGACCAGACTTTGCACGGATACACCAGCCTCGAGGCTGCCAACACGAGCGACGTGACTGCAATCTTCAACACACTCACCCGAAACATCACTCAAGTGCCGGACCCGATCGACATCGGCAAGGGTCCCGACTGGTCATTCGGCGAGACGCAATTCCAGCACATCGTGTGGCCGCACTACACCGGAGCCTACTACGGATACCAATGGGCATTGGTGTACGCCGAGGATGTCTTTTACACCGCGTTCGTCGACGACCCGTTCAGCAGCGAAGCCGGCTTCAGGTACCGCACGGAGATCCTCCAACCGGGCGGCGCGAGAGATCCAAATGACTCGCTCGAGGCCTTCTTGGGCCGGGCGCCCAACAACGAGGGCTTCTACAAGTACCTGGGCGTTCCTGCTTGAGGGAGTCCTTCCATACAGTCTTGCTTGGGCTGTGCGAGCCGACGGCTGCCCTTGGATGACCTGCCGGTGGGAGAAAACACTGCGTTGGCAACGGACGGTCTATCGTCCTAACAGGCCATATATCTCTTTATGTGTCGACGTTTTCATTTCTGCGCGAGCTTGAAGAATCGCTGTCTACAACCCTTGTCGATGCTGTATAGCGAGTCAAATACATCTAGCTACCTTGATCGTTAATCAATTTGTTCGGCTTATATCACCTCTTCGTTCTCCGTTCATTGAAAACGCTGCTACTCCTCGACCCGATACCACGATGATGAACATAGCCGGCTCAGACATCCTGCCGGTCTACTTGTCCCTGGATGTCGGTCCAATGACCCAACAATTAGACGCAGGAGATCGAAAGCCATCGAACCTCACAAAGCCTTGTAAAACCCTGAACGCTCCGATGGAACACGAGTACGGAGGTCCTCCTTCCCTCACACCTTTCTCATCACCACGCGGCAGCTCTCGATGACTGTCAACGGCACGAGACGATCGGTCGTATTCATGGAGACAACTGTATGCATACACTAGACCTCCATCGCTTTGACCTGCTAAGTCGAGAGTACTCACCGCCATGATGAGGGTAGTGTCAAATTGACAACGTCTGCTGTGCTCCGAATTCATGCTTTGACAACAAGTGCCAAAGTACGTGGCCTCCTCCTGACGCATGTGTCACGCAACCTGCGGCTAGATCGATGATGCGAAGCGGAGATGTGGTACTTGCTCAGCAACAAACAATATCTGTACGCCAGTAAATGTACGCTATTCGAACCCTCACCATAAACCACGCAAATGAAACCATCGAACAGAACCAGTGAACCCAGGCAAAAACCAGCATCTTCACAACACCTCTCCCTATCCACCTTTCCACGGATCCAGCCAACCCACACTAAGGGCTGCTCTCACCAATCCTAGGCGCAACGCCACTCTTCCAGTCCTCCCTCTCAAAGTACCTAAAGACCAACTCATACCCCTCCAGATCATGGACAATGCGGTCGACACGACGATATCCCTCCACGAAATCCATCCGCTTGTCCTTCTTCGCATAGCCCTGCTCATCGCCCTCCCTGGCTTCGAACAGCGTGACACTGAATCGTCCCGGCTTGAAGATGCCCACGACCTGCTGCACCACTTCCACGGTCTGTCGGCCAGTGTGACGAGTCGGGACATTGGTCTCGAAACTGGCGTAGGAGCACTGTGGTTCCGGAGTGACGTGCACGGTCCAGTAACTAGTGGACTCGCCGTCACCCGGCATGGGCACAACGCCGTTGGCAGAATAGCCGCAGGGCGTGAAGAGGTAAGAGTCGATGCGAGCGTCGGGATACTTGGACGTTGGGTAGAGGTCTGCAAGGCCGCAGGACTCCGTGACAACGGTGCCAAGGGTGTGACCTTCGGTGCTGAGCTCCTCGCCAAAGGTAAGTGGTTCGTCCTCGGATTCGGAGCTGGAGCCGGAGTGGTCGGTGGAGGTCTGCGCGAAGACATCAAAGTTGGAATCGTCAGCTTGGCTGCTACGCCCGCTGACCAAGGTGTTTCCCGAGATACTAGTCGAGGAACCGTTGCCTTCGGGGATAACGCCAAGATGATGGATTGCATCCTTGCGGGCGAGGTGAGCACGGCGAACGTTGTCCTGAGCGATCTCACTGGCATCTTCAAGATAGAATTGTCGAGCATTGGTCTCCTCCAGATCGGTCATGAGAATTTCCAATGTTTCGTCTTCTGGCTTGTCGGAGATCTCCTTGACCTTCTCAGGGAGTGCAACATACTGGGTGGGCGTCTGAAAATGGTCGCCCTCGGGAGTGGCCGGAGGAGTGAGCTGAGTATTCGGTCCAGTGATGTACAAATACCAATGCTCTCCATTCATCTTCCCAATCATGTACGCACTGCCACCGAGGAACATTTTGTCCAAGTAGCGCACCTCCTCTCGCCAGCTGCGATGCGGACCACGCTGCTGCGTCGGGAAGAGGAAGTTCTTGCGGCTGTAAAACACACGGTGAGGCGTGGCTGCGGCAGAAGTGCCATCGAGAAGATTGGGCTTGACGTGCGGGAAGCCACCTTCGAGCGCAGCAATCTCAAGCATGCGTGGAAGCCCACAGAGCAGTGTCGTAGTGCCGCAAGTCTTCAACACCAACTTGTGCGGGAACACAAACATGCTGGATTCAGACAGCAAGTAGGCATCCACATTGCGAGACTCGATGACCGACAGAACCTTGCAGTTGACCAAATCGAGCATCTCCTTCCATGAGTCCTGCGAGACGGCCTTCAAGCCAAGCGGAGAAGCAGACGCTGGCAGCGTCTTCTCTGACGCGCTGAACCATACTTCTAGCAGCTTTTCGGGCCCCTCAAAGGCATTGCTCGAGTCAAGATCGAGAGCTGTTATGTCTCGATTGATCGTCAAGTGTGGCGTACCACTCAAGGAAGACGGCGAACCGGTGTAATGTTGCGGAATGTCGATGTTGACCATCTCCAAGCTCTTGACTACTCGGAACGCCTGATCCTCGAACTTTCGACCTTTGTCTCGAGAGCAAAGTCTTTCTGTTGGGGAATAAGCTGTGTAGCTCTGTCTGCTGCACAAGCAACTTTTCAAGGTCTGCTTGAGAGAGAAGGCACACTCCTTCTTTGGTTCTTGGAGGCTGGCTTACGCCAGCAACAAGCGGTGATGCGTGAGGTTTCGTGGAACGGCCGAGGTGGACGTTAAGGAGGTCGAGCGCTCAATGGAATGAAAGAGCTCTTGCGTGGCGGAATGTTGCCGACTGTGGTCCGTCGATCGATAGGTCTCCGATACCCGGCGGAAGTATCGGGTCAGTTGAGAGGTAGGCCGAGTAGACGAGCGAGTGGTTCGTAACGTATTCGAATATGTATTGGAGTTTCGAGTGAAGCAAGTGCTCGTGTTATCGTGGCCTGGAGTGTTCGCGGTCAGTATCCAGCTGGGCTTCACACCAAGTGAGAACTGCTCAACTTACTTCTTTGGCACAGACAGGAACCGTAGGAGATCTTCTGGACGCATGGAATGGAGAAGTGAGATCTCGACCCGCGTGGGTATATCAGGCTCTGCGATCAGAGAGCCAGGCGTGAATGTGGACTAGAAATGTGAAGTCCTGCCAGTTTGTTTCTTTCCGTCAGGCGCAACTGCCTGAGCTGAATGGTAGATCTAGGATCGCGGTGGCAGGAGTAGACGTCCTGAGGTCTCGATTGAAGATGTCCAGACAGTTTCCCTTGACGCCTATTGCACGATAGCCGAGTGTTTATACGAATGGTGGTAGAGTGAGGAGGAAAGTGATCGAGCGCAAGTTTGTCTAAAATTTTGCATGGGCTTGGGAATCCGTGCGGCACGAAATCGCCAAGTTCGATTTGGAGCGTCACTTGCGCCACAACGCAGATCGAGCTTCTTCAACCTGTCTCACTTTGACAGGGAAACACTGGTGCATCGTCGTATGTCTCCGTGATCGTTTCATTCTACAGCCAAGTCGACATCCTTCATGAATGCCATCTCTAGCGACGAGCAGATTAAAGGAAGCTGTACTTCGTTTGTATTACTTAGTAAGATACAGAACCATCAAACACACCGATCGATAGCCAGATCCAGCCGGATACATGGCATACGGCGACCAAATAAACAGACTGGCCAATCTTGCCAGATCTCGAATATTAGCAACTATATGTCGAGATATCGTTGCGAGACGTGCATTCGGTAGGGCAATATGATGCTGGAATCAGCATGTTGAGGTGCTTCCTTTGATGGAGCTGAGGCCATGTGTTGGCTGGTTGTAGCGACTGTCTACATTGGGGAGGGAATGGATTCCGATGCGATGTAGAAGCGAGTGGTGGTGTGCTGTGGGAGATGTGGTGGCCGTGGCGGCAGATTCATGAGCGCCAGACAGCACTCGGCGGGCTAACATACTTCCTCCGCCCTACGGTCGTCGAAGGTCGGACGCCAGATCCCAGTGCAACATTGCCTCCCGTTCGCGGAGTGGATGTCGGCATAGATCATTGCAACGGTGCAAGAACTCCCAGAACGGCTGGTGGACATTGATAGTCTTCGAATTGGACGGACACATGCTCGTTCTGTCGTAGATCCGTTGCGCCGTCTTCACGCACTTCCGACAGAGAAGTGATCAAGGTGGAAATCTGCCGGAAGGGCATCGTAGCGTCGATGATGTCTCCGAGCCAAAGGATCTTCTGTCGCTTATGCACGCCGAAGCCACATAGACTCTAACATCTCAGGTAGAGGTTCGTGGAGGTCATCGTCTCACCTCTCAAAATGGAGACGGAATGGCAACGTCCCTGCGAATGACAATGGTTGTCGAACAAGCTAGGGACGTGCACTGCCACACATGTTCGCCACGTTGACCACGATCGGCAAATGCTGACCCATTGTGACAGGAAGGCGAAGGTTCTGCCACAGCTCTTGAACGCCCCGGTACCGTTATTGGCTGCAGATCGACAATATGGTTACTGCATCCAGTGTGTGTCGAAGGCAAGAAATAATCCAGCCGCGTTGTGATCGATGGCCTTTCGACAGGAACGTATTGTTGCCCGGCACTTGTGTCGTTCAATGTGATCGACCATTCCTCACACTGGGTGCGTTCCCCAGCAGCGTCGGTAGACAGTTGCAAGCCAGGACGGCGATCGAAAACAATAGTCGACGGAGCGTCTCACCGTTCCTGTCTCGACGGTGTATAAAGATGTCTGCACCACCGCGGGACTAGCGACTAAGGTAACAGCATTGTTGGCTGACATTGCTCCTCAATTACTCCACCTTCAGTCTCTCAGCAGCTCCGTAGCCGTTGTAGCAGACACCGCGAAGGTTCCACTGCGACTGCTCGGGCTGTGTATTCCCGCCAGCATCTGTAGCTCGGCTGAGAATAGTCTTGTCGCTTCCGGCTTCAATGGACACGCTTGTTTTCCATAATGCCCATGACCACTTTGAGCTCTCTGGGTGATTGAGGATGTCTGCTTTCGTCCAGTGATGGCCGCCATCTGCTGACACTTCGACTTTCACAACTGGTCCGTCATCGCCACTGGGAAGTGCATATCCAGTGACGACAATGGTACCGTCCTTGTCTCGAGTCACCGTACTCTCGCTTGGTGGCGACCCAACAATAGAATTGACCGGCATGTCCTGCACAGCAGGTGTACTGTCCCAGAACTTCTTCGCTTCTTCAGCATCCGTGGCTTCTGGTGGCAGGACCTTGTAGTCATAGAGTTGATAGTGATTCTGACTTTCAGTCGACTGCACAGTGATCCTATCCAGCCACTTGACCGACCTCGCTCCAGCGACGCCCGGGACAATCATTCGAACAGGATGCCCATGCTCGTGAGAAAGCGGCTCCCCGTTCATCTCAAGAGCGACCAGGACTTCAGAAGCTGGATCTAGAGCTCGTTCCAGGGGAATGCTTCCTCCGTACCAAGTGTCGTCTTGACATTCGACTTGATAGGAAGCAAAGGCGACGTGCGCATCGGTCGCGGCTGCATCAACACCAGCCCGCTCGAGCACATCTCGCAAACGAGGTCCGCGCCATTTGCAGTTCATCACGGCTCCATCGAACCAATCCAGTCCGTTGACTTCTTTGATCTTGGTCCGCATGGTGTGTCTGCGGTTACCAGCACATTGCAGGGCACAGACGACTTCATGCTGGGTGAAATTCTCCTTCAATTCCTTCACGGTGAGAGATAAGTTCATCTTGACATCGCCGTCTATCTTGATGACATGTGAGCTCGCATCAAGCTCCGGGACTGCCGAATGGTTGCGGTCATATGCTGATGCTGATGGCGTGAAGAATTGCGAGATGAGTTCTGGTGGCGAAGGCTCTCTGTTCAGCGGCTCGTCCGGGACTCCTGTCATCTTCTTGGCTGACTTGGTGTCGTCGATGATGAGAAGACTCGATTTCGAGATGAAATCGAGATGTGGAGATGTTTTGTGGATCATGGGCGTGCAGGAGGTACGATTCCAGGCGTGGTCAGATCGATGCAAGGTACCAAACTCTACATCGTCCTCACGAAAGCGGCCGACACAAGAATCCACTCGAGGTACGGGAGGAAACAATGTCAAGAATCCGAAGACGGAGACGTCCAACAGAATTTGGCGAGAACGGTATGCATCAAATCAGAGGACCAAGTGAAGTGCCCATTGGGTAAATCAACAAACAAAGAACACGATCGCCAAGACGATACATTCACTTCACGACCTAGACCACTGCACTACGATGCTTGAGCAGTTCGTCACGAACTTTTCCACCCTTCACTAAACACCTCCTACCATTCAGGTTTGTCCTACCAGCTTAATGCCCGCACCCTCATCCCTACCCTCCCACAATGTCCACCTTTGAACAAACAATGGCCGCCCTTCACGCCCGCCACCCAGCAACCCTCCGCCGCATCCTAGCCAACCTCCCCACCCTCGAACTCGACACCAGCGCAACCGACTATGCCCATAATCTCGAGCGCGAACTCGGACAACAAGCCTTCGATCTCCTCACGTCCCCGCTGAAATCCGCTGAGCCACCCACGAATGCAGTCGAGACCATCGCGGAGGAAGTGACGGAAGCGGTGTCGGCGACCCTCGGACTGGATGCCATCGCGAACAAGACGGCTGACGCGGTGGCTTCGGCATATCGTGCGCAAGGGTGGTCGGGGAGTTTCCATGGGGTTAGCGGGCTCTTCACCAACTTCACCTCTTTTACCGGCATCGCCAACGTCTGCGGCCTCACCGACATCGATGCGAATGCGAATACAGTGTACGCGAGCCTTTTCCTCTACTGCTTCATCCTAGCCTTCACCTGCTCCTCCTTCTACACCACCTCCGTAATCCACCAGGGCTCAGCGCAGGGGTCGCGCGCCTACAAGAACTTCCAAATCGGAATTGCGCTCTTCATCATCTCCGCTCTGGTGAAGTTTTCGACCTCCGGCCTTAAAGCGAGCGGGTCCGCCAACTACGTGTTTCCCGCCATCTGCCTGGGTGCGCTGTGCGGTAGGTGGACAGTCCTGCTTCCGCCTTCGAGGATGTGGCCAAATCGGTGAGTCCCCTTATCTTGCCGCAATGAAGGGAATCCGTCGGCTAATGTTCGTGGACGTGCAGAGTGCAGCCAGCCAGTGCACCGAAGACTTGGTTCGAGACGGCGACGCACACTGTCTTTTTCTTGTTCTGCACCGGCTTCTTTGCGTGGGCGGCGATCATGTCTATCGCTGTCGGCAAAAGCAACAGTGAGGAGTGAAGAGTCTTTGAGGATTAGGATTGGTCGACGTGTAGCAGGAGGCGGACACCATGGACATAAGGAACGCAGTCAAAGCAAGCCGGAACGAACTGAGGCGATCGGACGGTACGAAGACTGAACGGATCGACTGCGAAGGGAGGCTATTAGCGAATGTGTCTGGAAAACAGATGAGGATACCTTGAGCACTCGTATGAAGCCATGACCGAGTGGATGCTGTGGTTGTAAATGTTCAATAGTATGCGAGACTCGAGTCTATAGCTTACTGCGATTCCATGCCGTCGCTTCGACCGCGTTCCATTCCAATTTAGAAAAGCTCGATGCAGCCGCATTGTCTGCAGGGTGTCCGTCGCAGTACCACCAGCGCCACGCTGAAGGTACGCCCAATAGAAATCAAAACAATGTCCAGTGTGCCGTCAACCGTAGGTCTTGCCGTTCATCTTCTAAATGAAAAGGCTTCCCATCCTGCCACCTCCAGGCGTCGACTTGGGTCCAGCCGTCCGTCCCTTCTCATACAGCCACTTGTTGTTCAGCCCAACGCTAGCTCTTTTACTCGGTGTGCCCTGTCCCATCGCTTCGAACTCGCTCACAGTCAAGGGTGAGCTCCGAGCGTTGATGTAGCTCAATCTCCTCCTCGTACTTTCCGCTGCGCTTTGCACCCCGCTTCCGCTTCCACCCATTCCACCGCTACCACTGACGCTCCGGTATAGACCCGAGTTGTACGGCGAGCCTGACCCCGGGGCTCTTACCGATCCTCCATTCCCGCTGTTGTTCAGAGGCGTGCCGCGCCCACTCAGCGGTGAGTCTGAGTCCTCAGCCCACATACCTGTGTTCCCTGCGCTCTTCGGCGTACTCGATCGTGCGAACCGCGGCGGCGTGACATATTGCTCCTGTTCTTGCGGCGTGGCTGGACGAGACATGGGTGGGAGACCGAGGAGACTGCGTTGTTTTGGAGAGAGAGGTATGTCTTCGCATGCATCGGCTGTTCGGACAGCTGGGAGGATGGCGAAGAAGGCGTTGGTGAAGAAGACGAAGCGGATGGCCCAGAGGATGTAGGAAGGATATGGATGGAGCGCACGGAGCCATTGGTATGGGATGCTGGAGCTGCTATTAGCATGCGCCCTCGGAATGAATCAGAAGCGGACAAACCACTCACCAGTAGCTTAGTGTGGGCAGAACGAAAAATGACAGGGTGACAGCGACAGCGCTGATTGTGATGGCAGTCATGTTGCTGCGGTCGAAATTGGTCGCATTGCGCCTTCTGACAACCTCGTCCATGCGCGGATGGAGCCATCGACCAGTGCCGTTCGGTGTATGTACTGGAGTGGACTTCTGTGGAGTGGCGGACTGGGACTTTGAGGGCGTAATGTTCGGCGTTGGGAGATTCGAGGAGCTCGTTCTTGTGATCGTGTTGTTGTTGGGGTTGTTGGCGAGCGGTGTGGAGCTCGTCCGAGTCAGCGACGTCGAGGACATGTTGGCTGATGTGCTGTGCTGTGGTGGTTAGTAGATCAATCTGTCACATGGACTCTCGCTGTTCAGAGCATTGTTGTCGCAAAGACGAGAAGCTGAGTCGCGAGCGTTGCTAAGGTCGACGAACGTGAACTACGGCGGACCAAAAGTGTACATGTCTCGAAATTTGCGGTCCTCAATCCATCCATCCATCGACGCCAACAAATCCATCTTCCTCCACCTCCATCACCTTCGTCAATTTCGTGATTTCCGCCACTACCGTGCGCTCTCAACACCTTCGCTGCCAGAATCTCGCCTGCCCATTGGACAGTCAAGAAGATGGCTGCCTCTTCCGATGGGACGCATTGTCTAGTAGAATGGACCGTACCAAGTTCGCTCTCGAGCTTCACCTCCATCCATGGCACAACGACATGATGGCTGACTCACGAGAGTGCTTTCACCTTAGCAGACCAGAGGTGAGGAGTCGGGAATTGATGGCGAGGTAAAAGAGACAGTCACGGCCTTTTTACATTCTCATGAATGTCCACATCACTCTCCCCTTGCCCTTCGCTGTTCGTTATTCCGGAAGGTGATCGGTGCGCTGTGGCCTTCTCTCTGCACGAAGCAAGCTGTTTGTTCGTGCAGCCTGGACTCAGCTAACACGGAAGGACATCACATTGCCTGAAAAGCACGATGCTCAGTTTCCATTCCTCGTCGATTGTAGGAGGGAGTGCTGACAGACCCTCACAGTGGAATGGCCTCTCTTACCTGAACGAGCAACTAGACCCCTGCGACTAGCTGCAGGTTCGAAAACCAGCCACCAACGAGGAAAACCGCCGGGGCGATCGATGGAGAAATCAATGGCAACGCGACTTGATCTGCAAACTCCTGCCACGCAGGTGTGAAGTTGTCACAACCGTCCTCGTCGGGATGGCTCCCAGGTCCGCAACCCATGGACACGGTGGTGTGGCCACTACTCACCCTAAGATCTTGATCACTACCGAACCAAGGAAAGATGACAAAGCTCACATTCCCCACAAGCAAGAGAGAACGCACATCGCAGCGTCGAGTCGTCTCTCCAAGTTGGATACAAGCCAAGGTGTTCCAGGTGCAGTCCTCCGTACGTACCGTGAACTCAGCCGAGAGATTCCGTTCTCCACGCATGTTGGCTGGGTGTCGGAGCTGTTCTCTGACTGCCATGCCGAAGGCCTTACCGACACGCAGTATCTAAAGGCAACTTGGACTCTGGGGCGGTATGTCTACCTCGTCAGTCATTCCAGGATGCTGGCGCGTTTCAACATGGGCACAAACGTTGGCAGAGGCAACTTCATCGAGATCATGACCGTTGGTATCCACCACTTCGACTCGGGCTCATTCGAAACGCCCGTCGACGGATGGTTCTCGAACACACCCCCAGATCTTGGTCAAGCAAAGTTTATCAAGACTATCTACGCGGACGTCGCTGCGCATGATGGCGGAGATTGGGTGACATCCGGGACAAGTTTTGCAGCTCGCTGCCGAGCGCCTCTTTATGACCTCGAAGGTCGCAAGTTCTTCCACGGCATGTTGTCTATGATTCTCAAACGGTTGTCTGTGGCTCTGGGTACACTCTCAACCACACTGCGAAATGACCATGAGTGGTAGACTCCGCTCACGAGTGAGTACATCAGGGAAGTGCACGCCAAGATTTTGGAAGTACGATCGGCCGTGAGGAGTCTTCACAAATTCCTCTCGGTCTTCGGGGGTGGACCATCTGATCCGCACCGAATGGGTCTCTTGTCAAACCATTTGCTGTGGTTGTCCTTGCAAGCCGGAGTCGAAAGTCCTACCGATACACCTTTCAGGAAGGGAGCCACTGGATGTAACATTGCTGACCATGCCAAGAGAGGATCTGATTGCGGCACGAAAGCCTGCAGTGATCTCGGAGTCGATGCCATGGACGAGCTACAACATCTCACTGCATCACTAAAAGGCAATCTGGTATGGTTGCAACCTTGGCGAAGATGGGCAGTGGCTGGGTACAAGTATCTCGAGCTCTTGTGCCTCCACGAGGAATCAATCGAGGCCGCTTGTCCCGCGAAGAGGACTCCTCACCCCAAAGGAGGTCGGAGCAGATTCGTAACGCCGATGTAAAAGTGATGAACGTCGACTTGGCCAACATGTCATTGCAACGCCTTGACGCTCGAGCTTGTCTGGATGCACTCATCAGAACACACGGGACCTGGGGTATAGGCCTTGAGCGAGAGGTGCTCGTGGATCACCTTACCAAAGATCTGCAAGCCTCCATCCGAGAGAAACATAGAAAGGACTCTGCCTCGAACAGTCCTGGCTCTGGCAATGAAAGCGAAGACCCCACGAGCGCATTGCAATGTACGGCAGAGGCGAGCGAGAAGATTCTCGCTGATTCACTCCACAAGATCAAGGACGCCTGGCTGGACAAGACAGGCTTCAACGGCACAGTGCACTCCCCAGCCATCATCCTATCCATGATGCTCCTCGCCAAGTCGTCATCGAAACCACCAACAATGACCACAAACGACTGGCTCAAAAGCCACGGCATCTTCGGACTCACACCGACCATCCTCCGCCTGACCGACAAGCCCGACACATCATCGACGAAGCTCAACGCTGCTGCCCATCGTGTGCCAACTTCGTACGTCGCATGTTTCGAAAAGGCTTCTTCACTTGTAAGATCCGAACGAAAGTCTTGTATCACGACTACCAGCACAGATGGAAAGCGACGGCACTGCCACCATTCATGCCCAAGGAGTACGTCGATCTCTGCATCGATGCCGCCACGGAGCAGGCTTTGGAGAAGCTGCGAGAGGTGCAACAGATTAGCAATATCCTGGCAAATATGGAAAGAGAGCGGTTGGCGGACCAAGAGTCGCAACGCCGCTACGATCTGCTCGGTGATGATCATAAGACTTCGGACGCAGCAGAGGATGAATGGACGCTGAGCGATGATGAGGAAGTGGAGGTGAACCAGGACTTGGAGTTCGAACTGATGGCAAGTGAGATGTTTGAGACGACATCATGAATACAAAGAGCTGAACGGGATCGTAAGTTGGGTTTGGACCAGGCGAATGCAGCGGCAACAGGGCATAGTCCTATGGTACAGCATCGTGTGATGGGCCGATGTTTGCCGGATGGTGCGTTGGGCTCGGAAGCCTGATATCATGGTCTAGAAGGGATGAGGGATGATCCGATCGAATATGTCGACTTGGCACGAGTTTCCAGTGTGGAACTGGGAGGTGTCGAATTGTAGATCGAAAGGTAGTTGAAACATCCTTATCGCAGCAATGCTCCTCTCCTCCCTGATCCAAATTGCAAGGATCTCGCGTGGTCAACAACGACAATAACAACAACACGAGTCGACAAGATTGCAGCGCGTGGCTGCCGTGTCATGTCAACCCCAAGCTAGAGATAGACAGCGCGAAGAACTCCTGGAGCATGCAGCCTAAGCAGCCACCGGACGCCGCAAATGCCAAGGCGAGGGGGAATACGGGAAACCTTAAATCCCACATCACCTGAGGTGGAGAGATGGGAAAGATTTTCATTTGACGTCTCGACAAGCCACGCAGCTGTCAGGGGAAGGCGAAGCGATGGCCTCGATCTCGCCAACATTGTATCGACATCTCAATACTGCTGGACGATGTGTTTTCCATCGACGGCTGCGAGCGTCACAAGAGAGCGTTGGCCCCATTACTACCACGTGAAGACCACGAAGAGCAAAGCCCCGACCATGCCGCGGACCTGAGATACGTCTATCGTTCATCATGTAAGTTCTGGACCACGCGCAAACCACGTTAAACCTAAAACAGGCAACGGACGAACAAAGTTGAGAATCTCATTCGCCACTCGCTCGCCCCAGCTCCTGGCCATCATCATCTATCTCCACGTCTGCACGACACGGCATGCTATCTTGATTCTCCAATGAGTCGATGACAGCACGCTTCACGCATATGGCCTGACCAGTGACGAGGAAAGAAAAGCGGAGAATATTTGGCGCCAGCTAAGCCGCACGACCCAACTGTCTCGATCGGACCGTTCAATCGTCTTCGGCACTCTCCTGCCAGGCTGTGTACCTGCTCCTTGCCAAGCCGGAAATTTGGTCCCAACCTACATAGTCTGCCCTGACCAAGGCCGCATCGAGTCATCGTCTCGAGGTTGACATGTGTCTGGCCCAATAATCGCCCGGTGGCATGACTGACGTCGCTCGTCTCGCTTGCATGGCTCGAAATGTCCACAATCAGCAAGCGACGCAGGAACCAGCCCTAGTCCAGGAACTCCTCCGCAAATCAGATGAGCGCCCCTCCTCAGGCGATGCGAATCTTAATCGAGGCTGAGGTATCTTGGCGAGGACAACGTGTCGAGCGATCGCAGCGCATTCCATGCGACGGCCAACTCGCAATGCGCATCTTAGACAGTGAAGAATGCATATCGCAGCGACCGCAACGGTGCAACTTTCGCAACGCTTGTGGGGTATCGCATCGTGGTACCACGTTGCCGCACGCCGGGGCACCGCGTGGGAAAGACTCGCTAGCGTGGTCTGGAGAAGCCCTGTCTTTTGACTTCACTAGTCCGCAAGCCTCACAATGCGACGGCAATATTGATCGAAATGAGGTTGCTCCTTTGGCGCAAAGCCTTGTTGATTGGGAGCTGAGGACAGCGCGTTGGGAAAGGCAGAGTCGTGCCGCGATGAGAACGACATATTTATTAGAGGGCTCGTCAACCGGCTGTTTGGCAGGTCCATCAACATCCACCCACATTCGTTTGTCCCCCCACCTTCGTTTCAACCATCAACATGAAGGCCGCTACCATTCTCTACTTCGCCGTCGGCGCTCTCGCTCTCTCTCGTCGTCAGGAAGAATGCACGGCCAACGGCGAGGAATGCACCAATACCAACTGCTGTACCGATTCCGATTACGAATGCAAGCTCACGGTGGATGCCACCACCGGTGAATTGAGCAGTCTCGTGGGCAACACATGCCAGCTTAAGACCAACATCGCCCCACTCTGCTTGGGCCTTCTCGATGCCTGCGGCCTGGACATCGACGGCAACGAAATCAATGTCCTCGGATGCTGCGCAGGCACCAGCTGCCTGGCCGACCCCTCCGGCAGTCTGTTCAGCCGCGGAGAATTTGTGCCTAAATCATGCCAGGCGGACGACACGTCCTCCAGCTCTACAACGACCGACGACTCTGCCACCTCTACCACCGCCTCTGCCACGGACTCCGCTACTACCACAACTGACTCCGCAAGCACCACCACTGGCACCTGCGACGCTGGTGCGGGTTCCTGCAGCAAGAACTCCGACTGCTGCTCCAACAACTGCGAGGGCCTTTTGGAGCCCATTCTCGAGCCTATCTTGGACCCACTCACCGGCGATCTCCTCGAACCAGTCGAGAACCTCCTCGGAACATGCGTGCCCCTCATGACCTCCACCACCACCGCGACGGATTCTGCTACCACCACGACGGATTCCGCCACCACCGCGACCGATGAGATGACCATGACCACGACCACTGACGCTGCCACTACCACCCCGGCCAACTGTGAGGTTGAGGCCAAGCCATGCAACTACGCCGAGGACTGCTGCTCATACGAGTGCATTCCCAACGAGCATGCGCCCGTGTACTTCCGCCGCGGAGGCGAGCACGAGTACTTCTCCGGAACCTGCAAGCCATACCACCCGGTCGAGGCACCATACTACCCAACCGAGACCTCTTACTCTGGCTGCCCATACCCCACCACGTACGAGGTCAAGCCGACCGAGTACGCCACGACTATCGTGTACGAGCACTCCACCGCAACCGTCACTGTTTGCCCCACGGTCAAGCCCGCGCCCACATACCCTGCGAAGGAGACTGTCTACACGGAAGTGTACGTCACGTACATTCCCGTTACCAAAACTGAGCCGGCCCCAACCACCTACGCGACCGTCAGCACCGTGACCGTCACCGTCCAGCCGAGTATGACTGCCTGCCCATCGAAGCCGGCGGCCTCCCCAGCGGCTCCAGCTGACACGCACCCAGCGCCTTACTCTGCTCCGGCCGCTCCAGCATACTCTGCCTCTGCTTCGCCAGCTGCTCCAGCCGACGCTTCCCCAGCCGCCCCAGGCGCAGTCCAGCAAATTGCGTAAGCCTCATCATTTCCTCGTGCATTCATTCACTTACTAACACCATCACAGTGACGGCCAGGTCCAGAGCCCAGCCGGTGGAGCCAACGCTTCGCCAGTCCAGCAGATTGCGTGAGTCTCAACCATACCGTCACGGCTTTCCTGAATCACTCACTAACCTCTTCTCACAGTGATGGCCAGCTCCAGAACCCCGCTGCTCCAGCACCAGCTGCCCCAGCCTACGGCGGCAAGGCCAGCAACGGCACCGCCTCTCCCTCCGCTCCTCAGACCTACACCGGCGCCGCCGGCAAGCAGATCGCCAGCTTTGGTGCTGTTGTCCTCGGTGCCGTCGTCGCCGCCTTGTAAATGGACTCTTCCATCTGCATCGGCATCGCATAGGAGTTGATAATGTCAATGGAGAGCGACATTGCATGAATTGATGGCCAACAAAAACACAAACGAAGCGAAGGGTGTTTTTACATATACATTCTTTTTGGAGTTGATCAGTCCTCCGACTTTTTTCGCATAGCCCTTCCTCACGAGTGAGTGAGGGGTTCCAGGCAGTTTAATGTCAAATACATGCGGTGTTGTCGAGCCCGTTTTGGGGCGAGCAATACCAATGCTTATCTTTCAAACATATACTACCTCGAGGTCGAGTCTCTTTCAGAAGTCTTCTTGATGCTGATGATATGTGCTGGTATGCCTTCCACGACTGTTTTGCACCATAGTCCGTCGAGTTGACAGCCCGAAAGACGCCTCTGGCTCGGCGATGTGGTCGTCGCTCTTCCGCTCTGCTCTGCTTGTGTACGGAGTCGCAAGTGAGATCCATTCGCGACGCAACACTCCAACAACAGCCTTCGATACAACCCCCTACTCACACAACTGCCTCTGGCTCCATTCAAATGTGCAGTGAAGTCAGCAGAAGGTTTACTGGGATGTTCTCGGACGTTGCATCTTTCCGTGGTCGCTTGTGGAACCGTTTCTATACGGCGACCTATTTCTCCCAATTTTCCAACGGTAGAACTAAGGAAACGCTCCGCTCCACATCAGCTCTCACCTCAGCTTCAAACAGCCTCCAATTCCTTTCCCTCCAACTCACTCAATGACCAACTCCCCAACATAACAACCTCCCACAATGTCCACCACCCTCGCCGCCATCGACGCGAAACTCACCGCCCTCCTTGCCGACTGGTCCCTCTCCACCACCCTCCTCGCCCTCTTGCTCGCCCTAATCCTCCTCACACCCATCCTCTTCCCCTCCGAACCGGACACCCACCCTCTCCTCCTCGCCCGGCAATCCATCCCCTCGCCCGTCCGCGTCCGCAACGAAAGCGCCGTCTACCGTAGTCCCGAATCGCCTCACGGCTACCCTCTCCGCTCGGGCTTGAATGTCAAAGAACCGGGAGCGCCGCGATGGGCGGGTGGGAAAGATGGGGATCTGAGGGATGTGTGGAGGGAGGTTTGTCGTGGTGGAGAGGAGGGAGGGGAAGGGAAGAGTGTGCCGAAGGGAGTGGTGATGAGTGTGTTTGGGAAGAATGAGGTTGTGGAACATGATTTGGGGGAGATGAGTGGGGAGATTGGAGTGATGGGGAAGAGGTGGAAGGAGAATGGGTGTGGGAAGGTGGCGGTGTATTTGCCGAATAGTGTGGAGTTTTTGGAGGCGGTTTTTGGTGAGTTTGGGTGTGAGGATAGGACATTCAGTTCTTCAAGACTGACGGATTGACAGCCTGCACATTCTATGGTATCACGCCTGTGCTATTGCCGTTCAATCTTCCCCATGAGAAGGTATACGAGCTACTCAAAACCACTGGAGCAGATGGTCTGGTCGCCGCAGCTGGAACACTCCCTCTCGACGCCGTTGCGAAGCAATGCCCCGATCTTAAGCAGCTCACATGGGTGGTGGAGAAGACAAGCAAGCACATGGACTGGTCCGGAACATCACAATCTGCATCCTCCTGTCTGACCGTCAACGTATGGCACGACCTCGTGGAGTCGCAAAAGTCAACCGCCTCGAAAGATCTTCCCTCCAACACGACAGGCGAAACCCCACCCGATCTCATCGTCGTCTCCCAACCCACGGACATCTCCCTCCCACCGACAATCACAACCTTCACACAATCCAACCTCGTCGCCGCAATCGCCTCCCTCCTCACCGCCCTCCCAATCCGCCAACGCTTCTCCTCCGCCGACCTCCTCCTCCCCGCCTCCCCTCTCAACGAAACCTACACCTTCACCCACACTCTCGCAGCACTCTACACGCACGCCAGCCTCGCCCTAACCTCCGTCGCCGCACCCGGCGTAGAACTCTCTCTCGCAACCCGCGGCATCGCACCAACCGTCATCATCGCCTCGCCAGAAACCCTCTCCGCCCTACACCTCCAAGAAACAGCAGGCATTACATCGAGTCTGCAAAAATTCGGAAAATACTCTCAATCTCAAACCGTCTCCGCGGGGCGCATGCCGACGGATAATCTCCTCTTCAAATTCCTCGCCCCTTCATCCAGGACGATCCAACCCGGAAAACTACGCCTCATCTTCACCGCCACGAAGATCGGAGCGGGCGAACCGGTGCTGACGTCGAATATGCTCTCCGACTTGAGGATATTCACGCGGGCGAGGATCGTGCATGCACTCAGCGCGCCATCCATCGCAGGCGCGATTTCGCAGACGAATGTCTTCGACTATCGCGCGGAAGATGGGACGGGACATGGACATTTCGGTGTGCCGTTGAGTTGTGTCGAGGTGAAATTGGTGAGTGGGGATGGGACGGATGAGGATGTTGGGAAGGAGGAGCCGAGGGGCAGGATTGTGGTGTTGGGAAAGAGTGTCGTTGGGGGAAAGGTGGAGGTGAGTGGGGTTGAGGGTGTGTTTCGGAGGGATGGGACTTTGGCTTTGGTGTAAGAGTTAGTCACATGGGTCTATCGGAATGAGAAACTGGAGAGTTCGGCTCTGATATCGAGAGTTTTTGTGGAGAATTCCCCAACGTTCGTTCGAGATTTGGCCGGTGAAGGCAGCCAAGCCGCTCGCAGTAAGCATCTGTTTTCCCGCTTCCGCAATTTGCATGATGTGAAAGTCTTCCAAAGGCGTCTCGGTCGAGTAGAAGAGCTAGCTCCTCCTGGTCAATATCACTGTATTCGCATGCGGGTTCCAACGAAGTTTAACGTCTCTCTTCCGGATGAGACTCCTTCACCATAGGCCTCGATCAACAAAGCCAGCGACATTCCGCGTGCAGAGCATGTCCCAAAATCTGCAAACACCACCCACATCCCAAGCGCATCTCCAGAGCGAAAGCTTATGGCCGAACAAGCAGCGCTCCCGGGAATCCTCACTGGACGGCCGACGACGATTAGCCCGCTTTCGGTTCCATTAAGCCCAGGTGTGCGTGAGGTTGGTGGAACCTCAGTTTTCCGTCTGCTCTCGAACTTTGCCGGAGTTGGCGGCTGAATTGGGAGGACAACCTAAGGTAAGCTCCACTAGTTCTATTGGAGAGCTGGGGCACTGGGGGAGTGGAATCCGGGGTCTGGGAGGGGATTCCTGGTTCCTCCACTTGCCGTGAATTGAGGGGATATGATTGGGTCAATGAGATGACTGATCGTTGTTCGGCGGATGTCCACGTGCCGTGCCAGCGAATGGGAGGAGCGACCAGAGATTCACTGCAGACGGCGTTGGCTAAATAATGATGGGGGAGGTGGAGAAGCAGCGAGGGGAACGTGGCGAGAAGGTTGCTGCAGCAGTGCATGGATCCTCCGCGTGGTGCGTGTGATCAGATCTGGCTATAAGACGAGGGACATGCCTGCATTCCATTGCTGCAACTGCTTTCCCCCCCTTGTCCCTTCCACTTCTGGTCGCACGAACATCTCTTTTGTTCTTCTCTCGTCCTGTTCCTCCTCATCGAAGAGCAACGACCTCACTTCCCCTAACTCCCTCCCTCCCTCATCCTCACCTCCCTCCCTCATCCTCACCTCCCTCCCTCATCCTCCACCACCCACCATGGCCTACCCAGCCAACACGGGTCCTCTGCCCGACGACCTCGAAACCAAGGCCCACAAGATTCAGGTCGAGAATGCATACGATTCCGACGAAAAGACCCGCCGCACCGATCTCCTGACCGATGCCTACGAAGCCGAAAATGTCGAGCTCAAAATGGGTGTCATCCAAGCCGTCAAGGCATACCCCATGGCATCGCTGTGGGCCTTTGTCTTTTCCTCCACCATTGTGAGTACTGACTGCATTGCACAAGATATATACATACAGCAGAAGGGCCTCCTGCTAACCTCCCCTCCCTCCCAAGATCATGGAAGCCTACTGCGTCTTCCTCGCCGGCAACTTCATCGCTCTCCCCGCCTTTCAAACCCGCTACGGTGTCTACAATGCCGAAAAAGACCAATACGTGATTGAGACGTCCTGGCAATCCGCCCTCCAATTCGGTGGTCCCATCGGTGCCCTCATCGGAGTCGTCATCGCCGGTCCCATCACCTCCCGCATCGGCTACCGCTGGGCCTTCATCTCCAACCTCATGCTGCTCAACGCCTTCATCTTCATCTTCTACTTTGCCAACTCGCTCCCCGTCATGCTCGTCGCTCAGATCCTCGAGGGCATCCCATGGGGAGTCTTCATCGCCAACTCTCCCGCCTACTGCTCCGAGATTGTGCCCATTGCTCTCCGCGCTCCCGCCACGCAAATGCTGCAAATGTTCTGGGCCATTGGCGCCATCATCGTACAGGGAGTGTGCTACAACTACGAGGGCATCGACACGCAAAAGGCCTACCGCGTGCCCATTGCCCTCCAATGGATGTTCCCCACCCCTCTCGCCATCCTCATCTACCTCGCCCCAGAATCCCCCTGGTGGCTCACCCGCAAGGGCAAATTCGAAGCCGCCGCCCGAGCCGTCGGCCGCCTCGGAAAGAAAGACCCCAAAACCAACCACGAAAACGTCGCCATGATGCGTCGCACCATCGAGCTCGAAGCCAACAACTCGGAACCCAGCCTGATTGAACTCTTCCAGGGCGTCAACCTCTACCGCACCCTCATCGTCTGCGGCGTCTACGCCGCCCAAAACTTGACGGGCAACCTCATCGCCAATCAAGCCGTCTACTTCTTCCGCCAGGCCGGCATCGACGTCACCCTCGCCTTCGCCCTGGGACTCATCACCTCGGCCCTCCAAATGGTCTTTGTCATGCTCTCCTGGGTTCTGACGACGTACATCGGCCGCCGTCCCATCTACGTCTGGGGTTCCGCCATCAACACCTTTCTCCTCATCATGCTGGGAGTCGCCGCATCCGTCCCCACCCCCACCGACTCCGCCAAGACCGCCGCCTCCCTCGCCCAGGCATCCCTCGGCCTCATCGTCTCCGTGCTCTTCACCCTCGGCCCCGCCCCGGTCTCCTACGCCATCATCGGCGAGACCTCCTCCATCCGTCTCCGTCCTCTCACCACCGGCATCGGCCGCGGCGCCTACTACGTCGTCAACATCCCCTGCATCGTCCTCGCGTCGTGGATGCTCAACCCCGATGGCGGCAACCTGGGCGGCAAGTGCGGGTACGTCTGGGGCGGCACCGGGTTCGCGTGCTTCGTCGTGGCGTGGTTCTTCCTTCCGGAATACAAGGGTCGCTCGTACCGCGAGTTGGATATTTTGTTCGAGCGTAAAGTGAATCCGAGAAAGTGGCCGCAGACGGTGATCAATATTGAGGAGGATCATTAGATGATGTGTGTGTGTGTGTGTGAGAAGGGGAGTGGGTTTATTGGGAGGAATTTGTGGAAAGGGAATGGAAAATATGGATACCAACCTATCTTATGCGAGGATAACATATCTATTGCTGTGGAACATGTATGACAGCTCTTTTTATGAATTGCCGGCAGGATTGTGGTCCTCTTTTTTTTTTCTTGAATGCTTTGCTCTTTCTCCTCCTTCATTCTTGCTTCTGCTGAGTTTTGTGAATGTCTGTTGTGGCTCACATTGATCTACGATGACATTCTCCAACTTCACTGTCGGAGCACGAACGATATAGAACTAATGCGCTGTCAAGCCATCACCTTCTCATTCTCAACGCGATCGATCCTCTCCCACTGTGGACTGCCACTGCATAACAGAATCGGCAAAGGGACGAGCGAACGAGTAAAACCGAAACTCTTTCCAGCAGAACCAGAGCGGAGAAGCCTTTCGTGGAAGCCAGCCGGTGAGAGCTCTCGAAAAGGGCTTTTCCAGCCGAAGATCATCACCTTTGTTCGTTCGAGTATCGATGAGTTTTTTTTAACTCTTCTACTATAGTTAAATTTTCTAGATTCTGCTAATATTACGGGTAGGCGTTCTTCCCTTACCGCCTAACATAATAGCATCCTATATAGCAGTTTAGGTTTACTACCTTAATTTTTAATTATACTATACTACGACTCGATTAGTATCCTATTAAAGATTATTACTTATTGCGCTTTAGGCAATTTTTACTATTAGTATTACTATTGCTATTACTATTCCTATTACCGTTATTAGTAAGCTATAGTTCGAAGTTCGTATAGGTATAAGAAATCCCTTAAGTCTCGATATTAGGTCCGGACGATATATTCGGAAGATAAGTATTAGTAAGCTAATTCTATATGTCTATCTACATTCTAGAAGGAACTATACGTCCGGCTACTAAGCCTACGTCCGGGCGGTCCGCCGTAACCGTAATATTACCCCCCCCTAATAAGAAGAAAACCTTACTACCCTTAGTACTTAATTTATATATATATATATATCCGGCGCCGAGCTTTCGTCCGTCTAGCGCTCGACCGCCTTATATATAACCTTACGGTCTATATATTGTCCTTTACGTTTTCGTCCGCCTCTCTATATATTCTAAGCTCTTTTATTCCTCGTTACTACTATCCGGAATTATATCTATTAGGTTCGCGGTGCTCGGTTTAGCGTTTAGGTTTATTATCGATAGTAGGTCCTTATTCTCGATGTCGTCTAGGACTAGTATCGACGCGCGTTTCTTACCTTACTTATAGTTCTTACTCTTTACCTTTACCTTTATTCTCCCCTTAGCGGATTTTAGGGTTAGCTCGGGGTCCGAGTCCGATAGCTCGTCGGTATTTAGCGAGTCTAGTAAAGTCTAGCGCTCCTAGGAGTTACCTTATAGCGAGATTACCGTTAGTAACGGTAGTACCTTACCCGGTGTCCGGTTTACCTTCTTACTTAGCGTCTTAATAGCCTTCTTTAGTATAGTCTTAGTGTTCTTAGACTTATCTATCTTCTAGCGCTTAGATGGCGTACTGTCCGCGGATCTAAGTTTACGCTTAACGCTCTCCGTCTACCTATCCTAAGCGTCTTTTAGGTCCTTAGTAGCTTAGCGTATCCGGCGCGTACTACCGGTATCGGTCGCTTCCTTCTACGGCGTTGTTAAGAATACCTTATCGAGGAGGTCCTTACTAAAAGGTACTTACTTACGTCCGGGCTAACCGAGGGAGGATTACCCGAGGTTAAATATGTCCGCCGCCGCTATAGCCGCGTTTATAGCTACCTTTCGAGCAACGCGCGCTTAATACGCCCTATCGCCCTCTATTAGGTTAAGGTCCTCTTCGTCGAGCACTTCTTCCTCGTCTATATCGCTATTACCTAAGTAGAAGGTAGGCGTCGTAGTCGGGTAGTAGGTAACGTATTCGAACAGTTTATATCCGTTGTCCGTAGATAAGAGCTACTTTAGGTCGGCGAATAGCTTTATATAGAGGTAGTATATTTATTCTACGTGTCCTAGGTATAGTCTCGCGGTATTACTCGATAGCGGAGACGATATAGTTAGGTTGTTTTCCTAGTAGTGCTTCGCGATTATCTTAATAATCTATATACTTCTCTTTATCGCGGCTTTTATATCCCTATAAGTTGCTTCCTAACTCTAGAACATCGCGTACATATATACTATAGTATCTTAGAGTTTCGTAATATACTCTACTAGTACTAGCTATACGGAAGCTTTTATAGGTATGTCTTCGTCTACGAGCCTATTACTATACTAGTTATCTACGTCCGTAGGCTTACTCGCCTTATACTTCTTAGCCGTATTTACGTCGGCTTCGCGAGGGTTAAAGGTATAAGGCTCTAACGTATAGTAATCCTTATAGAAGGTAAGGGAAGGGTCTACGCGCTCCTCCGGTTTTAGTGCCTTATAACGGCCGGTAACTATAGCTAGGGTAAAGAACAGTCTATCGATGTAGCGCGACGGATTAGCTAGGCTAATCGGCTTAGGTAGTTTAGCGGGCGTATTCGGAGTACCGGGGATAGGCACCTTCTTCTCCTTATATAGCGTACGATTAGCGTTATAGATAATATAGAAAGAGTCCTATATATACTATATAGCTAGTACGTTCTTAGACATCGTTCCGCTATAGTTATTGTACTCTAAGATTATAGTCTCGTTAAGACGGCTCTAGTCTACGTTCGTTAGGTAAAGGACCTTCTTTTCGAAGTACTTGTCCTACTAGATTATAGTATCCGACGCCGTTATAACGTATACGCGTTTCCTGCCTACCGTAGTCTTAAGGAGAAACTAGTTAGCCGAGGAATAGTAGTTACGGGTAATCTATATATTTACGTCGCTATCGTTTATACGCTCGCGTAAGAGCCGGTAGATCTCTAATCCTATTAGGTATATAGTAAGATACGCTAGTAAGATAGCGTATGTCCCTACGTCCTTGTTTATTACGCTAATATATAGGCGTCCTTATAGTTCGCGGTCCTTATAAAGGTTTCCGCGATCGGCGAAGTCGCCTAGCTAAAGTCTATATAGCGTTA
>JYJE01002459.1:11443-138393 GCA_000983655.1 Zymoseptoria brevis | reverse complement strand
AGGATGGCCTAGCTTAGGGGAGATAAGGCTAGATGTGCTTACGTAAGGGGGTCCTTACATTCTTAGTCTTAGTTATATCCTTTTCGAGGACTAGCTATTCGTTGTCCTTAACTTCCTTAGGCTCGTTTAGAAGGTCTACGTCCCCTTTTAAGAGGTCGATGTATTACTATATATATAGAGGCTCTATATATTCGATAAGGGCGTCGAGCTACTTATCCTATATTATTCTACCTATTAGCTTAACTAGGGTAGTAGTAGTAGTCTATTAAGCTATTAGTCTAGTTCCTTATAGGGGAGGGGGGGGACTATAGTTAATTAATAGTAATTTGCGATCTATATATATAGACCTCGCTAGATTAGTAGTAGCTAAATTTAGTTTAATTCGCGATTACCGGGCTTATAACTATTACGTAGTAATGATTTAGAAGGTTTAACAGCACGGATAAGTAGTAATATTAGTGTGTGTAAAAGTCTATCTGTTGCAAATTAAGGAGTTTTCAGTGCTATTGCCAAGGCAGAATAACCGGAGATTATCCAGGGTGGATATCCTCGCAACAAGTCGTCTGGTCCCACTACTGAGGCTGGTCCTTCCCCGCCCTGCCTTATAAAGCCACCATGACCCTCGCATCTAGGGCTCGCTCGGTACGAATGCATGCGTGCGACAACGACGATCACTCTCCCTACGACGACTCTCAGGAGTATTGTCCGCGAGCTCACTCATGTCTGGCCGCTGTACAAGCACTACGTAGCCACGAGCTCGGGTCAGCGTGGTAGACTACTGTGATGCTACTACAACGGCTTCCTTGTTGAATCCCGGCTGGATGCCGAACCACGTCGGCGCACAGCATCAGTGGCGTAGAGGCTTCGGTGCATGGTGCTCCGTCTGGGACGCGACGCCGCAAGTCGCCGAGGCGTCGTATGCGATCCTTTGAACAAGCTTTTTGGCTGGTTCTTCAATTGATCTTCTTCACGCCATGCGGAGAATTCCTTTGAAGCTGGTGATGAGGATTCAGAATTTGTAGCAGCAATGTCCAGTCTTCAATGCTGGACCTTGTTCGCATCTCAACATCCGTGATTCAGTTCGACGGGAACTACCTACCACCGCTCCACCGCGCGGGAATTCTTGCTCTCCACCGAGGAATTGTCATCTCCGCTGTGGTTTCCCAAAGCTCATCGGCCGGCTTCCCGTGGCTGTGCGCTATAGATGGCGCTCGTTAACCGAGATGCATGTGAGGGTCTTTCACGATCTAGAACGCCGCTCGGCAGGAGCATCCTACTCTTTCGTTGCTTCCGACTCGTTGGCTTCAGCTTGGTGCTAAGCAGCATCATACCCACATCCGAGCCAGTTCGGAACTTGCCTACCTCGTAGGCTTGGACTGCGGTGATGGCGTGTTCCCACGATACTTGGATGTCGGCTGAGATATCATTGGCGCTCTCTGGAGTCCTCGGAGCTGACTTGACCAGCCTGTGTGCAGAATCTGAGGAGTCCATGATCGCGGTCGGCATTACGGTGTGGCGTCAACAATGCCTCATCAGGCTCGAAACCTTTCCATTATTACTCGAGAGCGAAGATCAGCTCATCAGGAGCATCGTGTGGGAGACATGGGCTGACATCCCTGCAGCACACGATGGGCTCATTCCCAAGAGCCGTGACGAAGCCGAGAATCGCATATTCCAAATCGGGCCAGCGTCGCTCAAAGTCCACTCTTCACGGACGTGCACCTTCCGGTCAATTTTGTATTAGTGCTATCCTCGTGGGGCTGACTCTCTTTCCACTGCCCAGGCAGAGTCTGAAGCTGAGAATTTTCGGACACAAGCAGCCGAGACGCGCTTGCTCGGAAGACCGTATTTGAGCCAGCCGGTCGGGCGCTATTTATGCACCTACCTAAGGTAAACCTCAAGTGAATGGCTCGAGTTATTGAAATTTGATGGCTGAGCAAGGCGAACATTGAAGGGCGAGATCAAATGAATGTTGTCCACGGTGGGAAATCATCCCTTATCTCGTGATCAGATCCATCCCGACCCTCTCGGCAATATTGACCACATCGGCGAAACAGCGGACATATGTGGGGAGCGAGAAAGAAAGATCGACTTCATCACTTCCTCTCCAGAGTAAGAGCGCAGCGAGCAACCTCAAAAAATCGGCCGAGGAACCCGCTCTTCTTGGCGAGAGACCAACCACCGTAAGGGAACCGACGATCCGGGAACTCGAAGCGTGGTTGAAATCTCTCAACGACGAGGGCCCGATTGAGCAGGAAGGCTGCACCGTTAATCTTTGCTTGGCCCTCGGAACGTGCAGACGAGCAGCCCAATAGGCCGAGCCGCCGAGGGAGATCCACGCTTCGCTTCGGATCGATCTCCACTCGGAGGATCTTGATTAGGGTCCACTCTATTGTTTGGCTGGAGTCTTTGGGATTCGACCCTGTCGTCTTGAACATGCTCCGACGGAGTCCGGATAGGACTCCAGCATTGTCCCGTGGTTGAGCCGCTGGTGAGCCACGGTGTCGCTGTCGGTGCTGCCGGGTCAAGGTCTTGCTGCTAGGACCGATTGATGGAGTGCTTTGTGTCCGATCCAACGTGCACGGTTGGACAAGCCCGAGCCAATGCCTGGTTGGTACCCAGTAAGTAAGTCGATCATATCAGTCCTCTTGAGAGCGTCCCTTGTGAATATACCGGCTCGCTCAGCATGCAAGGGCAACATCGGACAGGCTCGGTGAGGCTATTGCAGTAAGGTAGTCATGAATCGACTGTCCCAGTCTTCGCGGCCTCGCTACTTGGCCGCCAACATCGACCAGGCGTGATAGTGGACGACTGCCAAAGTACCCAGAGGGTGGCATTCTTGCACCTCATTTCACGGGGAGCCAATAGAGGAGCATCGTGTCCGTGCATGCAGTGCGATCCAGTATCGCTCTTGCTCGTCGGAGGTGGCCGCCAAACACTTCGGGTATCGAAATCTTCATCAAGGGTCGCTGAGTGCATGCACCCGACAACGACAGTCAAAGGAAAAAGTAAAGCAACACATCGTGACTTCGCACTGAAGCGAGCAGAACACAGCATCGGCCTTGCAGCAAAAGCTCTGCAGAGCAAGATCACCGCCAAGCGCCGACCACCACATCAACACCATACACCGACCATGTGTCAGGGCAGCCTCCACGACCTATTGAAGTCGCTGCCAAAATGCGAGCACCACATGCATCTCGAAGGCGCCTTGACGCCCAAATTGCTCTTCGAACTTGCCTCGAAGAATCAAATCCAGTTACCGGCAGACGACAAGGCCTTCACATCAACAGAGACTCTGCTCGAGCGATACAATCACTTCACCTCCTTGGATGATTGTAAGTTTCGTGCAGCGTCACACGGTTGGACACATCTGACCCTTCACTCCTAGTCCTACACTACTACTACATCGGCATGAGTGTCCTGATCGACTCCTCCGACTTCGAAGCTCTCGCCTTGGATTACTTCCAATCGCCGCAGATGCGGTCATGCATGCGGAAGTTTTCTTTGACCCACAAGCCCATCTCGAACGCGGTGTCTCCCACGAGACCGTGCTCGCGGGCTTCGGACAGGCTCGCAAGCGCGCTCAACTCGAACTCGGTATCTCCAGCGAACTGGTCTGTTGTTTCTTACGCCATCTGCCTGTCACAGACTCACTTGCCATGTTTCAAACGGAAGCGGTGCAAGCGAGCTTTGCGCGAGGAGAGATCATCGGCATTGGTCTGGACTCCAGCGAGAATGGCTTCCCGCCCGAGTTATTCACCGACATCTACTCCCGGGCGAAAATGCTGGGTATGCGCCGTACAGCCCACGCCGGCGAGGAAGGACCTGCAGCATACATCCGAGCATCTCTCGATGATCTCAGCGTGGAACGCATCGATCACGGTATCCGACTTGCCGACGATCCCGCACTGCTCGCACGCATCGCTCGAGAAGGCATCATGCTGACCGTCTGCCCGATGAGCAATGTCCTCCTCCGCTGCGTGACGCAGGTGTCGGAACTTCCAATCCGCGCTTTCCTCGACTCAACTCGGACGATCCGGCGTATTTCGGAAACAACTACATTCTCGACAACTACTGCGCGGTGCAGGATGCGTTCGGCTTGAGCGTGGACGAGTGGACGACGATCTGCAAAAATGGTATCCGTGGCAGTTGGTGCAGTGCGGCACGGAAGGAGGAGATGTTGACGAAGTTGACCGGGGTAATCGGCTTGTGGCGGCAGGCACAGCAGGGAGTGGAAAGATAAGAAGTGATGATGGCCGATGCTCTCAGCCCCGGCAACGAGATGTGCCGGGTGCCCCTGGATCAGGAGCTGTTGTGCCAGCGCAGTCTACGGAGCGCAACGCAGGGGTACCGTGCACAATCGAGAAAACCTTCAGCTCCCTACACCACCATCCCTTCCAACGTTTCCTCACAAGGAAATCCATGCCTTTCGATAAAACTTCGCCACATGCGTGGTCAGAGAATCGACCGATCTAGAACATAGCAGGGATCGCAGCCCTACCATGCTTCCAGAAAAGCCGGCGACGACGGGCCAGGGCAGGGATGAAGCAGTGCCTGTTAATAGAAGTCCAAAAGTTTCTTAGCGAGATGCAGCCTGCAGGCACTGCGCAGACATTCATGTGCTGTCGATCTATTGAGGTCAGACGGCACTTCCGTTTCGTAGCGTATGCATTCAAACGAGGAGGACTTCTAAATGCTACGTTATGCTGCATGTTACAGGGTGGTGGGGCCTGGGTGGTTGGATGCTCGGGCACATGGGACAGATCGAAGTCGTAAGGAGAGCTGCTGAGACGTGAGATATGAGCTTGAATTCATTAATCTTTGGTATCGTGCGGTCTATGTACATTCATCTCCGCAGCGAGCCTGCTCGTTGCGCGCCATGTATACATTTTTGAACAGTCCTGTACAGTATGCGCTGCCCTTCCTCCGGCTTCCGTTTATGTTCAGACTCTGGCCCAAGTTTCAACCTCTCAAATCAACGATGATATGGCTTGCCATTGCTAGCTTCTCTTGCTCTGCAATCATGCCTTCCGTGTCCAACGCTGTGCAGTCATGGTATGTTCGCCTTTCTCTTTCAGCAAGCTCTTTCAATCGTCTCTCCTATCGCTCACAATCGCTCCGGCCCCTTTTCTGTTCTTCCTCATTCGTCCTCCACCTCACTGGTTTGTCTTTCGGTCTCGTCCTCCAGTTCACAAGCTCATTAAAGTTGCTGGCCATGGTTCAGTAGATGTAAAGTTGCCATGTGATTTGATTCGAAATCCTCAGATAGTGCCCAGTTTCAAATCGCATCCTCCATCGCATGATGATACCGTCCAGAACACGCATCTTCCAAATCGATTCGAATGCCGGAGCCAGGTGATCACAGTCGTTGCAAAATGTTTCCATGAATCAAGGATCTTGCTGCCGTTGATAATTCGAGGGACCGGCCCCATTTTGTCGATGTTGTTGTTGATAATAATCGTTCGCGGTAGTCCTGGACACGGGCAAAGTTTTAGCTTCCGATCTTGGTCTCTTCAAGTCCACAGAGTGTGCGCCACGAACCCGCCTCGAAATCCGCCCAGATTGGAGTAGTCGTAGACCTGCTCGTTGGCCGGAGCCTGCGTCGTCGTCACCGCCACGTTCGCCGCCCAATCCGATGCCGGGAACCCTGGTGACGGCACGACACCCCAATTTTGCGTGCCGAGGGAGAAGCCTGGATGAGAGTCGCCAATGTCGAGATACGCTGTTGATGATGACGATGTCGAAGATGAGGGCACAATGGGAGTTGGTCTGCTGGTCCCTGTGGATTGATGCAAGGGCAAGGGCGCGAAGGCCGGGCTCATGTTGCCGGTGCTTGTATAGTCCAGGGTGTTGGCGGTAAGTCGTGCCAGGTGTGGTGACTCTTGCTTGATGAAGTTTGTTTGCTGTTGCGCAATGCTGTTCCGAAAGTGCGAGGCCATGTGCTGCGGGTGGTTCATGAACGTAGCAATCTCGATGGATGTTTGATCCATTGACTCTGATTGCATGGCGTTGGTGAGTTGAACGATGGCTTCAAGCGGCGCAAGTGACATTCTGGCGCAAAACGTTGCTCCCAGATCTGGGTACAGCGGCTCCAACGCCAGAGCTGTGGCATAGAAGTGGGCAAGAGTGAGCATCGCAGGACCCTGTCCGCCTTGCCGTTGTAGCAGAAGAGAAGGGATCCAGAACAACCATTTCCTCAGCAGGTATAGATGGCTGAAGGACTCGTCGGCATTTTGTGCCGGACTTGAAGCGTGCAGCCGTTGCATATACGATAAAAGTTGTCCGGTCCAATATGCCTCGGCCTCATGCGTGGAGATCATGTGTTGCAGTTGTTGTAACGAATGGATGGCGGTTGAAAGGATGGCGTGGCGGTCTATCTGCGAATGCGACAGCTTCCTCGGAGGATATGCACCAGATGACAGGTCGTCCTCGTCAACGTATTCGGCGAAAATCGATTCGTGTTTCCACGAGTGCATGGTCAGCAGTACAGATCGAATGCCAGCGCGCAACGACGACCAGCTCTGCCTGTTGAAAATGTCAGAGTCTACGCCTTTCTCGAGACATGATCTGGACTCACCAATCAGTAGCCTGCCACAGCAGAAGCAGGGACCCTGCCAATACCGCATCGGCGTTGACGTGAGAGAAGTTTCCAATCGCCTCATGAAGACCGCGCAGCGCAATGGTGCCGTAGTGGATGTGTAGATTTCGAAACTCATCCGAAGACTGGCTCCACGCGAGGTGATTCGCAGAGAAAGAGAGCAATGCCTGCATCACGTAGGGGTACGATGAAGCAATGCTGAGGAACTTGGGTACCCTCTGTGCCCATAGTGTAAGACCCGAAGTTCCTTTGAGGGTGAGGTCGTTCGAGATGGTACATAGATGGTATATCAGTCGTAGCTCGACCATCGAATAGTCCTGTGGTTGTGGTGGTGGGAAGACCTGAAGACCGGGAAACGGAAAGATGCCCGTTTGCGCCCAATGTTCGATTTGGCTATCGGAGCCATCCGAGAAAAGTAATGACTGCTGCTCGGGACTGTGCTGACCCTCAGTGTCGGACTCTACGCTGTCCATATAGTCGCACCGAACTTGATGCTTCGTGCAGTTACGACTGCCGGATCAATTAGCTTGTGGTTGGTCCATGTGTTCAGATTGGCGACGCACCACTGCGGAAATGTCTCATCGCAACGAATATGTCTTCGTTTGCAAATTCTGCATCCCTTGCGACTCTTGGTGTGACTTCGCCGAGAAGGACCTGTACCTTGGCCTGCCATTGCGAGATGGATGATGTCCGGCAGTGACGCAAGTCAAGTGCAGCGCAAGGCGTGCCGCCTGGGAGAGAAGGCCGAACTGCGAGGATGCTTATTGTTCACGATCCAGATAGACGTCGGCCGATAGCGAGTGTTGGTAGATGTATCGTTGTTGAGGATTAATCGTCAGGACTGAACCACCGGACGGAAGGATCGAGGCCAGGCCGGCAGAGGCTGAATCTTAAGCAAGAGCGAGCGTGAACAATGCCAATGGATAGCGACAAGTATAGAACCGATTTAGCGACGGTGAGGGCCAGGACCCAGAAGTGAACGCGAGGAAAGACCAAGAAGAGGATCTCCCGACGACTACCGAGAGTGCTCTTGATCTCAGAATGGAAGAGAACATCAGGTATAAGGGGTCTGAGCGGATCGGACACGGTGCCATGCGAGCATGGGAAGGATGGAAGCGATCCCGCGAGTGAGGTGGTCGACAGCGCTCGAAATAGAGCACAGCTAAGAGACATGGCTCGTGAGCGCAACGGAATCTACTACTGGACTCCGTCGAGGCATGGGACGACCCTTCTCTCCTTCTGCCCGGAAATGACATCGGTCGGCACGGCAGTATGGGTTGGTGGGTGTCAACCCCTGCCAGAACTCGTGGTAGAGGACAGGTTCCCATGCGACAGCCCCGTTTCTTCTCGCAAGCGACCCATGCCTGCATATGCCTGACTTTACCGACAAGCTTTTGCAAAGCGTGGCACCGAGGAAGCCTAGGTGCGGTTAATCAACGCCACTGCCAGACGGTGCATACTCTCGTCCAGGCCGCTGGCCTGACTGGACGGAACATATCCTAGGCGTGCTCTGCGACACAACGCTGCTTGACGTTGTCGGCTTGACCGCTCGCTTAAAAAAGGGGCCAAACTCTGCGAGGGTTAAATATAACCACTAGCCCTCGTTACCGACTGTGCAAGTGCCGAGTGGATGACTGCCCGACTTGTGGTCCAAGCACCCCACGGCGTGTCCGAGTCTTCAACCATTGCCTTGGCGTTGTCGATGGTCGATCTTTCGCCATGCAATGCTTGCACATTGCGGCGCAACTAGGTCCTCGTGTCTGCTGCACCTGAATCACGAGTCTGGTCGTGTCTTACGGCATTTCGAAATGTCTACAAAGCATTTACATCATAGACTCCACCACTCTCGGGTGATGCTTCGAATTTCTGTTGTTAGCTCCATGCGATGATCACGATATCACCCCTTCCTTACATGACCGCATGGTAACTCGACTGCCTGACCAGCCCAGGGGTGTTGTTGTTCGATCCATTGCATATAATGCGATGCCACTCGGCCCGATGCGGGGCGTGTTATAAATAGTCACCACATGCAGTCCACTAGCGGAATAGGCAGGAGTGACGTCGAGGCGAAAAAAGGTTGTCTACGCTAAATGTTACCTCACATCCAAGTCCCTGACAAACCTCCCCGCCCTATGGTCGATCTCTTTGTGCCGGACTGGACATGTAACGAAGCGATGTACGTGCATGGTCGTGCATGTATGGATCCTTGCCGTCGCACAATCACCCACGATGAATCGCCCTGCGTTGCCGAGACTTCCGAGTGCATGCAGTACATCACGAGTCGCCCGACCGCTTCGCAGTCTCCTTCGGGTTCATCGACTTGTTACAATCATCCTCATGGGAGGATAGCTCTCTAGAGTTCGATACTGCTCGCAAGGTCAGCACAGTCCATGTTTGACACGTTCGGAAACCTGATTCCGTACAACCCTGGTGGTCGTTACCTCATAGCTCTACGAGGCATGTCAGAATCTCTCGCCGCATCAGGTCAATGGCACGGCCAACATGCCAGCTAGGGTCTCGCTCCCCATGCGACCGAAGATCGAGCGTTCCTCTAGCAGACCACAGGGGACGGGTAGTCTTGACCATCGCAGCGGGAAGTGGCCAGGATAGTGTTACTTGTGGCGAACATTTTGTCCAGAACAGCCGTCACGCTGCGGACCGCCATATGCACCGTGTTTGCACCAAGATTCGGTTAACAATATCACGAATGCTGTGAGGTTCGAGTGCTATTTCGAGACAGATGACATGCATGAGCTTTGCCTCTAAAAGGCTAGGTAGGTACAAGGTACATAGCTAACCAATATCCCCCAAAAACCTTCGACCGAGTCTTGAACCTCGAGAGGAGATGCCTTCTTACACATCCCAGTTTCATGTCGCGGCTATTCGGGTCCAGGACTCATCCGACAGCCGAAATAACGTGTTGCAGGGACACATGGCTCGAAACTCCAAGAACAGAGGAGGCCACCAATGCCTTGTCAGTACTCGGGAAGAACACCGCTCGAGTCGGTGGTATCTATCGGACACTGGACGGCTTTGTAGCTCCGATAGCCCGCCCTCTCTCGTGACAGTTCCGCCTCACAGGCGTGAGTGTAGAAAGTAATGCTGCTCTCTCCCCTTGATTTGTCCAGGTACTTCAGCTCACTCAGACATGACGTGAGGAGTCCGCTCATTGCGTGTTGCACCCCGGGCCTTGCGGCGCAGAAGCATGACTTCGGATGCGACTTCCCAGCCGCGCAGCGTTCCTCTGTCTTCAGTTGTTATCGTGATGAGATGGTTTTAGATCCTGGCTAGCTCTTCGTGCTTGGATTATCCGCCTGCTGCATCTGGGCGTCCTTGGAAGTGCTGCAGATATTTACCGACCATTGGGTCTACTTAGAATCGCTCTCAGGCGCCGCGACCATCGCATTTCAGATGTGTACCAGCCTCTGGCTCATCATTACGCCATGCAGGCGAGCAGATAATGTGTGGTTGAAGCTTGCTGATCTTGCGGGTGTAATCTATCGAGCTGCGGGATGATGCGAGCAAGCAAGGAAAAAGTAAGCTTTCCGCTATGGACGGAGCGCCCGATGACTTGATTGACTTCAACGGCGAACAAGGAGTAAACAATCGCCAGAACCATAATACTTTCGCGCATGGAATCACCCTGCCCAGAAATGGTCTTCTCCGCGGCGCCGTCTCCGGAATTTCGAAAGTATGAAGAAAAGCATGGAACCATGCGAAGGCATCCAGATTCTACAGCTTCGGACAAATCTACTTGCTGGCAGTTGCGGCTCAAGTCTCGGAGCAAGGACATCGGACTGGTGCAGCAGCGCTCGAACGCGAGCACTAGAGCGCGAAAACTCCAGCCCCATCCATCCGCCGTCAAGTGGGGGCGGCGCTTGAGCTCTCGGCTCGGCTACAGACCCAGCACATGGTACAGTAGCCGTGCAGACCGACCATCGTTGAAACAACGACTCCATCCGAACATCGATCGGAACTCCTTGAAACTATGTCAGAAACGTGGCGCTCCATCGCGGCACGCAAACAAGAAGAACGAGGCGGGAGAATCCCGTCTGCATGGCGACTGAGGGCGTCTGATTTGAATCCGAATGCTTCCGCTGTTCCCGACGTCGTTCCTCGTAGCGGCATCCTGAGCGGAAGAGAATTGGAATTGACCGAGAGATATGATGCTCGGACACTACGAGATCAGCTCGCTCGCGGGAGCATCAAGAGTGAAGAGGTCGTCTTGGCGTTTTGCAAGAGAGCTGCTATCGCCCAGCAGGTGACGAATTGTTTGACTGTAAGCCGAAGCCGCGTCCTCTTGGTCTCGTCGAAGTTGGACCTGACGCTGTGATGCTCCCTCTCGCTAGGAGATCTTCTCCGACGATGCCCTTGCGCGTGCTCGCGAGCTCGATGCACATCTGGCAAAGACTGGGAAGCCTCTCGGTCCGCTGCATGGCCTGCCAATCTCTCTCAAGGTCAGGAGATTGACAAGAACCTTCGTGATGGGACACCTCTGTTGATGCCTACCGTTCAGGACACCTTCAAGATCAAGGGATACGATGCCTCGATCGGCATTGCAAGTCTATGCTTCCAACCAGCGACCTCCAACTCCGCTCTTGTGGACATCTTGCTCAAGCTCGGCGCCGTGTTATACGTCAAGACCACTGTCCCTCAAACCATGATGAGCCTGGACACATACAGCAACGTCTTTGGCCGGACGTTGAATCCAGCCAATAAGCGCCTGACTGCAGGTACGCCCGTTGTTTCTCCGCCATAGCGAGGTTGGGAGAAGACACGACGATCACTGACTAGTGTTGGCTATTATTAGGCGGTAGCTCCGTAAGCTCTCACGACAGCTTTTCACGCCATGTGTGATCCCCATGCTAATCACCACCATCACCATCAGGGTGGAGAAGGTGCCCTCGTAGCCATGCGAGGAAGTATTCTAGGTATCGGGACGGACGTCGGAGGCTCAGTCCGCGTGCCAGCAGCGTGCAACGGTCTCTATGGCGTGAAACCATCCCACGGTCGGGTGCCCTACGCCAACCAGCAAGGAGGAAGCGCAGAGGGCAGTAGCAAGCTCGCCATCGAGTCGACAGCTGGTCCCATCGCGACAACTCTAGGCGACTGCGAAATGCTCCTGCAAGCAATTGCAGATGCTGCCCCTGAGATGATCGACCCGGACTGTGTGGCCCAGCCCTGGGCTTTACAGCCACCACTGAATACGAAGCCGGGCAAGCCACTTCGTATCGGGTTGGTCGCTAGTGATGGTCATGTCCTACCCCTACCTCCTGTGCAGAATCTCATACAAGAGGTCTCCAAGACTCTCGGTACGAGCCAGCGTATCGAAGTCGTCCAACTTGACCTCGCACTTTTGTTATCGAGGACCGTCAAGGTGTTCAATGGCCTCATCTCGATCGATGGCGCCAATAACTGGTTCGACCTGTTCGAACCCACCGGCGAACCGCTTCAACCGTGGCTGCAGGGCCGTCTCAAGAAGCGACCGCGGAAGGAGCTTCTTGAGGTGAAGTCGCTGCAGGGCCAAAAGCTCGAGCTTCAGACCGCATTCTTGGACGTCTGGAAGGAGAGCGGTGGCTACTGGGTGTCGGATGGGTCCAACACCAGCGACGAGGATCGCGTGTTGGATGTGCTGATCTGTCCTGTAGCGCCGCATCCTATTGCGCCGATTGATCGATGGGTCTGTCTAGCATCATTGCGTATCATGGACCCTGCTGACGGAAATTCAGAACACGGTCAACTACACCGCCGCGTTCAACCTCCTTGATTTGCCGGCAGGCGTGCTACCAGTTCGGAGCGTCACAGAAAAAGATCTGAGCGGCGAGCTCCCGGCTTCCAAGCCGCTGAACGGCTGGGACGACACAAACAGAAAGTTGTGGACAGACGTTGATCGCAAGGTCTACCTCGGTTCTCCTCTCAGCGTGCAGGTCGTGTCACCTCGCTTGACCGAGAGGAGACTGGTGGAGGCTATGATGGTGATTGATGAAGCGTTGAAGCCGCTGAAAGAGAAGGCAGGTGGAGTCAACAGCAGACTCTGAGAAAGCAACGAACTGGCAGGGTCTGGCAAATGGTAAAAATTGTATTCTTGGTATCTGTGGAACACCTTTGGGAACGCCGTGGACAAACCTACCATAAGAACAGCCTCCGATCACGATCGACTCAACAGTCAATGACCATTGATCTGCGCATCACCATTGACCTTCGTCTCCAGGTTAGCAGCAATGCTGCTTTCCGAATCAGGAACGGACTTGTGTGTATGACTCAGGGCCTCCTTTTCACGGCTGAAATCCGGCGCATTACTCTGCGACTGTGGCCGGTATGGGTTTGGTGTGGATGGTCTTGAAGACAGGAACTGTACTGACAATTAGTCTGCCGCTCATGTAGTTCATGTCGCAATTTACATACCGAAGAAGCAGCGCCAAGCAGAGCAAACAACGAGGACTGAACGACATCCTCGTGGATACCAACACCCCAGACCTTCTGCTGCGAGCCGGCAGCCGTACATTCTATGTACGTTGCGGCTTGCGTGTCACGGCCTTTGCCTGCCTGGCGAGCGATCGAGTGCTCCTTGTAGTCCACAACATCGAGATCGATGCCCAAGCTCTTAAGCGCATTTGCGAGGGCGGACAAAGCTCCGTTACCGGCACCCTCCACATGATGCTCTTTGCCATCGATTTCGATCACACCCTTGAATTTACGGCCCAGATTCCTATTCGAGCTCGTCTTACCGCCAGCTGCCGGTGGTGCCTCAACCGTCCGGTCGGTGCTGATCTCGTAGTCGACCAAAGAGAAGCGTGGGTTTCTGTTGAGATGATATGCGTCCACGAAGAGCTCCTTGATCTCGTTCGATTGAAGTTCGCGTCCAAGCATATCGGTCTCGCGCTGGACAATTTTAGAGAAAGCGACTTGCAGACCACGAGGTAGGTCGAGTTCGAGAGTGCGCTGAATGATCCAGGCAACACCGCCCTTGCCGGACTGGCTGTTGACACGAATGACTGCTTCGTATGTTCGGCCGATATCTTGTGGGTCGAGCGGGAGATATGGCACCGACCAGGGCTCGTCTGGGCCCGCATTATTTTGATCCCTGATCTTGAAGCCTTTCTTGATGGCATCTTGATGGGATCCTGAGAAGGCACACACAACCAGCTGGCCACCGTAAGGAGCACGAGGATGGACGGGAATCTTGTTGCTCTTCTCCACAATGTCTATCACGCTGTTGATATCCGAGAAGTCGACTCCGGGATGGATCCCTTGGGTGTACAGGTTCAGAGCAAGAGTGACGAGATCGACATTTCCTGTGCGTTCGCCGTTGCCGAAAAGAGTGCCTTCCACTCGATCTGCGCCAGCCATCTGCGCCAGCTCTGCCGCTGCAACGGCACATCCTCTGTCGTTGTGGGGGTGGAGGGAGACTGAGATCTTTTCTCGCTCCGTGATGTTCCTGCAAAAGTACTCGATCTGGTCGGCGTAGACGTTCGGTGTGCTCATCTCGACTGTAGCGGGCAGATTGAAGATGATCGGGTTCTCAACACTCGGTTCCCATGCAGCCTTGACGGCCTCGCAGACTTCAATCACGAACTCCGGGTCGGAGTCTGAGAAGGTCTCCGGCGAGAATTCGTATGCCCACTCTCCCACGCCTGAGTTCGGATCGTCCTTGGTGATAGATCGTGCGTATTTTGTGCACTCGACCGCCAGGGCCTTGCTCTGCTCGTTGTTCATACCAAAGACAATTTTTTGGAAGCAAGGACTCGTTGCGAGGTAGAGATGTAGAATCGCCTTCTTCGCTCCCTTCAAGCTTTCCACCGTCCGTTTTATCAACTCTTTTCTGCATGGCGACAAAACTTGCAGCCACACATCGTCAGGCACGAGGCCGGGTGTAGTAACCAGATTCCGGACGAAGTCGAAGTCGGTGGCCCCAGAGGAAGGAAATGCGACCTCAATCTCTTTGTAGCCCAGCTTGACCAGCATTTGGAAGAACCTCAACTTCTGGTCGCCGTCCATTGGGTCGACGAGGGACTGGTTGCCGTCTCGCAAGTCGGTCGCCAGCCATCTCGGAACTTTATCGATGGTCTTCGTAGGCCATTGTCGGTTTGGAATGTCCAAAGGCTTGAACTTCCTGTACTTTTTCGAGGGATCCGCGAGCCTGGATGGGAAAATGGGTCAGTTCGGTGTCGAGGAAGCCATGCCTGGTTTCACTTACATAGGCATGTTGGCGCACTCCTCGGCTGTGGACTTCCTGAGAGAGTGGACTGTCGTGGGAGGGTTCCGAGTACAGTAAGGTAGAGCCTGGTGGATTCGACACAGCTGTCGTCGGTGTAGAAAATAGAAAGCGGCCTGTTAACCTAATGCTCGAGGATGACTCCGCAAAACTTTCAAGAGCGACGGGATTACATGCATGCGGGGAAAACATGATCCGAATGGTGGGGCAGCTTGAAATGATCGTCGTTGGGATTGATACGGGTTTCCTTACAGGAGAAAGAGTGCTCCGGTAAGGGACAGCGACGGGACGCACGAACAATGGTATAATTTCTGTGCTCTGACTGATACAACACGGATCGCTAATACAAAAGTCACAAAGCCAGATCACGTCTCTATGTCTCCAGCAGCTGTGAACAGATACACATTCCCTTTATGCCTTGCCTGGGTCTTTCTCAAAGCTTCGAGTCCTGCTTCAGCCTCACGACACCCTCCTGCACGCAGGACGCGACCAGTTTGCCCTCCTTCGTGAAGATTCTCTGCTGGACAAACCCGCGTCCGTCGCCAGCCCACGGCGTCTCAGCTTCGGCCAGTAACCACTGGTCCGCTCGAAAATCTCGCGGGCTATGGAAGTAGATTGAGTGGTCCAACGACACCATCATACCAATCTCCGGCCTTCTGTCCTTGATGCCTACAATCTTGCCGTCCTTGATCTCGAGGCTCTTGATCTGGTTGATGATATCGTCGTCCAGTCCTTCTTTGCGCTTCAACTCCTCGACATCCATCGTCTTGAGCTTCTGCAATCGATGCAGAACATCGTTGGTGATGGGTGTGTTGCCGCTGCCGTCCTTCTTGTTCTTGGGTGTTGTGCTGTACCGCCAGAGTTTGTGCGTGCGGGCGACGGTTCCGATGAAGTATGAGTCCTGCAAGTACTGTGTCAGCAGCTTGTCCACGGAAGTATTCTCGCAACTGCGTAGACTCACACTCATGTATGCCAACGCAGAAAGATGTGCCTGATGTCCACCCTCACCACTGATTGTACCCCTCGACTTGATCCACTGCCTCGTTCGCTTCTCATGCGGATTCGGACTGTCATTGTTCTCAATATTGACCGGCAGCGTCACAAATGGCGAGTTTGGACCTCGCAGAGCGTCGTCCGGATCCTCTTCCTGCGGCACCGGTAAGACCGGCATCTTCGCCTGGTGTTCTACCTTCTGTTTTCCTCCCGAGCCCTCACGCGTGAAACTCAATGTCGTGGTGAAGATCGGCTGACCACGTTGTCGCGCTTGCACCGTTCTCGTTGCGAACGATCGGCCTTCTCGTACGTGCTCCACGCTGTAAAGAATAGGGATATCCGCGTTGCCGTTCAGCACGAAGTAGCAGTGCATGCTATGCACGTTGAAGTCGGCTGGGACGGTCTTTTGCGCCGCTGCGAGACACTGGGCGATGACTGCTCCGCCGTAGATTCCACGCGCGCCCGGAGGATGCCATAGTGGTCGTGTATTTGTGAAGAGATTTGGGTCGATCGCGTTCAGATGTGTGAGCTCGAGCACGTCTTCGATGGGCGCGCGATTCTCGGACGCTGGAGGAGGCTTGATCAAAGTCGGTCGGCTCATGGTGGGCGAGGGAAGATGCTATCGCGTCGGCAGATTCTATGGTTATGGACTGGGTCACCGTATCCTGAACATGAGGAATAGATCATGTAGGAATCGACGCGCGATGTCGCGATCTTAGAACTCCTGACGTCCTATCGGTGTCGTCCCTTCAAGGCCGAAGCCGAGGCATGCGATACGGCCGCAGACCGGCATATTTTTTATGCGACCCCCGATCAAGTACAAAACGACCATTATCGATTGGTATATGGTACGACGTGTCAATCTTTGACATCACGTTCTACTGTGTGTTTACAGTAAGTTACAACAAAGTGTGAAGCGACAGGATGTACCACAGAGATGTACAGATAGCTCAGCAAGATACGCGAGCCTTTGTCCACTCTCTGCACGAAGAAGCGGAGATGCTTTCACTTTCTCCTCGCAACCCAGAACACGGGCCGATATACATTCTGGAGCATGCTCTCCGGGTCTTGTATGTATCCCGTTGGTTGGGCTAGTCTGTGTTCCACAATCTCGAACCCAAGACTCTCAACCAGGGCAGTGACTTCCTCGTTGGACAGCTCGAACGATCCTGGCTCTCCAATGCCAACATTTTCGTGAGCATGAGAGTGCGTGTGTTTATTCGACGTTCGACCACGTTGCTTGTCACGGTCTGCTGGTGTCGGGGCTGACTCAAAGTGCCACAATAACGGACCAAGGTTGATCCATAGGCCGCCGGGTTCGAGACATGACCTGATCGTCTCTATGTAGCTGATAACGTTCGGTGCGGTGTCAATGAAAAAGCAAGTCGCGACAGCATTGAAGGCTTCTGTATACTCAATCTGTCGGTAGAGCACACAGAAGTCGCCGGCTGTCATTGACATTCTTTCACTATAAGGGACCTTTGTCTTTGAGTCCTCGGCCGCTGCTTCGAGTGTTGCCGCTGGATGGATGTCAGGGACAACCACCGATTGAAGCTGATCAGAACGCGTATGGTGGTTGCTGAAGTTGAGGGCCCATGGGAATAGTTTATGCTGACCGGGCTCGCTCACGCAGTTGAGTATGTAATTAGACGCGAGCAGTTGATGGTATGAGATTTCGTTGCCTTCGACGGAGTAGCCTGCCGCACAAATATCGAAGACTAGCCTGCCTAAGCCAGCGCCAGGGACGAGCACACGGTGCTTGTGTCTCTCGGAAGGGATTATCTCAGGCAGATGCTGTTGCAAGGCTGACAAGATGGGCGAGAATGCAGCATATCTTTCTGGTAAGCCTTGAGCAGACCAGTCCCGGTACAGCTGTCGAATCGTGGACCGAGCTTTGTCGAGGTCGCCGGGTGTCGCGTGTCCTTTCCAAGATTCATCTTGAGGTCCAAAGCCGAACGAAGGTAAACCGATGGCAAGTATCGCTTCAGCTATATCGGCATTGGAGTCAATAGCCTCATCCACAGCATCGAATTTCTTCGGCAAAGAGAAGGCGGGCGAAGATAGCAGCTCGACTTGCGCAGATGGCAGGGCATAGAAAGATTGACGACGGAGATGTGTGATGTTATAATGTGCCGCACGGCGATACTGTCTGAACAACGGAAAGAGTAAGAAAATGAAGGGGAGACAATTACAAATCCGTGGAGCTCATACCGGAATGAGTCCAGAGCCGCTGATAGAACACGTTTCTCTTCTTTGTCGTCCGATGGGTCAGACAGCTCCGAGCGCGTAGTGCGATCAGCATTCTCCTGACTGTCCATGATCATGTCGATGCTCCAGTCGTCAATGCTACCAGATGACTGCCATGCAGAAATGCCACACGGCGATGTTGTGTGGCCAAAGAGGATGAAGAATGTCTTGGAGTAGATCTTGACCGGACCCTACTCCGATGTCTCCGAGGTTCTGCCGCACCAGCACCTCTTCCATCACTTCAGCAAACAAATCAACCTTCAAACAACTCGATTCATTCTCAGAAATGTCAAGCAACACTCGAACGCCAGCCGTGAACGGTATCGATGCTCCCAGTAAGACAGTCGAGCTCGCCATCGACCTTCCACACAGTCCAGGCTCAAAAGTCAACCTCCACCTCACCATCTTAGCCAACTCGATTCTGCTCTTTCTATCGAGCAGCACGCCAGAGTCGAGTCAAGGCGCTGCGAGCATGGGTAGTCTAGTATATGCCATCCCAGACGTAGGCGGCTGAACTCCCATTCATGTCTATGCATGTTCGTCTAACGGCTCTACAGAGGTACAATCCCACACAACCAATGAGCACAGCTCTATACAACACCCCATCGACTCTGGACTTCACGACACGGATGGCGAAACTTCTCGCGCGGAAATTATCGAAGCCGTGCTACGTGGGTAGTAGCGTCAACTTGACTGGAGGAGCGGGTGGCGGCAGTGTGGAAGAGGAAATGGAAGCGTTCCGTGGTGTAGTCGATGCAGTCGTCGGTCAAGCCCAGCGCTGAGCTGTGTCGACGCCGGAATGGAGAAGTGAGAACCGTCCGTCTGTATCATGGAGAGTCGATGCCGACTTGAACAGCCGAAGGACGCATGCCTGCAACGACTCGATGCGTTTGGCGGCGGACCTTTCGATATGGTCATGATCGAACAAGCCTGAGGCTGCAACGCAGATGCCGAATTGTCGTGGTAAGGGCGTCAACTTGTGACTGCGCCAGAAACGCAGACATAGGTGCAAGCGCAAAGCTTCGCTCACGGCGGCATATGTGGCATGGCACTGTCTGGGATGGTTCGAGAATGGTGCTCTAGCAAGGAGGGGCACAAAATGAACATTGTGTCTCTAATCGCTTCCATTCAATGAGAGATCCTCTGTGGCAGTTCGTACATCGCCACCGCTCGACTGCGGAGGAAACTGTAGCGAACAATAGAGAGGAACATGGTCGCTTGTCCCACGATCGGCACGCGTCTCATGCATGCCGGCTGATACGAGATTGTCTTGCAAATCATGTGAAAGCAAAATCATGTCGACGCGGTCACAGCTTGCTCCGAATGTCGCAGCACCTTGTGAACGCGGGTAGTACGTGTAGCCCTTCCGATCAGGATGAAGGTGCCGGAAGGAATCGATCATTCCCAAGCCGGTGCTGGCGTCTTGATCTTCGGCAGAGGATTCTGTGGTCTGCTTCTGCCCGAAGAACTTTGTCTCAAAGTCTGCTCTGTTCTTGCAGTGCTGAATCGGAGATTCTCGCAGTCGCGGAAAGCCATCAATCCGTGCTCGAGCAATGTTGATGTCACCGGCCAGGACTACCGCGAAGCCTCTGGTCTCGAGATCGCGACACTCGGCTTGGAGCAGGCGATGGACTTGCAGCTTTCTATCGTGTCTCGTGCCGACTACCTCGCCTGTGTCCGAATCTTTGTATGCAGCGTCGGTGCCATTGACCTACCGAGACGTAGTATCAGTGCTGTCAATTTTTCAGGTGCGGTTATGACGCTACAACGAACCGCATACATGTTGATGAACGCCAATCTCGGCTGCAAGCCAACTGCTCTCGTTTCGCAGACCAAAAAGCGACCCTCAGCGTCCCAGTCGACATGACGCACTCTGTCCACATACGTGGAGTAGAAGTCCTCGCGAACGATAGTGCATACTCCATAGACCTTGCGGCCGAATCCACGTGCATTGTGCTTATCGGACGGTAGGCAGAACTCGACAATATATGATGGATCCTCTGGAGAGGCCCCGTTGCTCGGTTGCACGGCTTTCTTCACGGCAGCTTGCGTAGATCTGTCCTCTGGATTGATCTTGACCTCCTGGAGGAGCAGCATCGTTGGCCATGAGTATTTGCGGAGGACATCGCGAAGACCTGTAGGTTGAGCTTGCCCTAATGGCTTCTCTCCGGCTGGTTTGAAGAAAGAAGTGATTGGCCGCCGTACCAAAGCCCCGATGCCATTAACGTTCCAGGAGTAAACGGCGATTCCATCCGTGGACGCAGGAGTACTGGGATCTGAGACCTTCCTCCTCTTTAGCGGCGGAGGAGATACAGAAGAGGTTGTCCTCCGTGACGGGGTCATTCTTTCCGGGATCAGGATCAAATTGGATGTCTCGATACAGCATCCTCTGGTGTACCCGCGCCAACTTGCCTCAGATGTTCTCCATTCCTCGTTTTGCTGACGGTAGGCCCTGGAGACCCTGGCGTGATCGTTTCGATGGACTTGTGATGATTTCATGCCGAATGCTCGGGCAGAAGATCATGCTCGGCACAGAGTGTTCTGGCCCGGGACAAGCTCCGAAGCCGACTTGGCACAGATCGGCAGATCTGACCACTTCCTTCTCACTTTTAGACGTCGCCTTGTTCCCCTCGATATGACCATCTACTTTCGCCGTCCGCGGAGATGCGCCAGAACGTACTCCTTCATGTGTACACAGACCGATCTTGGAAAGTCCCTGACTTCCAATAACGAACAGCTGCACGTAGATGACCAGCGGTAGAACCATCCTACATGCCCAACGGGGATATCGATCCTTGGCTGCATTGTCACAAGTTTGCCGACCAGATTCAGCCTGTGGTCTTCGCGCCGGTCAATGCCACCTGCAGTGTGCCAATATGAGCTAGTCGTGCTTGTAGAGCCACTATGCGTCATGGACGGCCAGCAGCCACCTTTCGGATCGTGGCAAGACCAGAATGGACAGCCTGAGGGTCCCAGCCGTCACGCAGGAAGCCATCAAGAAGTTCACCATGCCACTCCTCTGACGCTACATCGCCGCTATCTTGCCAGGGTCAGATCCTGGAAGTCTACCATGAATTTGCACTCCATCAAGCCCCGAAGTAGCCGCATGCATTGGAAAGGCAGCAGGTACTCGTCGTCCTATACAGAATGTCAGATCGGCACGCATCACTACGACATTCGATGGATTCCAAATAATCATATGCCGTAGGAACATCGAGCATTTGCTCCGATACGCCGAGCAGTCAAGAGAGGCTTACAGGGCACTCCGCCGTCAACTATGCTATCGAATGGCCATCCAATTGTCTGCACCAACAGACCATACTCGACGCAGCGTCTCGGCAATGCGGACTGCGTACGTGACGCATGACCACGACGCCCATGCCAGTGGCACTGCCACACCTGACCGAACTCAGCAGGAAGTGGTGGACTCAGCTCCGCTTCATCAGCCCTCTGTGGCAGTCAGGATCTCTACTTGCAAGGCCTGGATTCGATCTACATCATTTCAAAGCCAATGTGCAACCAGTCAATTAGCCCATGGCGTTGCCGCCACCTCTAATCCCTCCTCTTCGCCACGCCCCGATGGTGTGACCTGGCGATATGTAACACCATGCGACCGCTCAAGGACTGCGTCATTACATATTGAAAGTACGACTGCCAATCCCTACTTGAAGCCAATGTCAAGGACAAGGTCCCGGCGTGTTTGGCAGGCTCCGTCGCTATATTGCTTCCACAATCTCAAATCGACATTCGACCGTTGTTGTAGCACAACTACAACCACGTTGTGCATTGTACCGCATTTGCCGAGGGTTATGGGATGAAATTACTCGAACTTCAGGTTGCAAAGAAGCAACCGCAACGACATAGCAATTACCTGGTAACGAAGATCATTGTCATATACGACGGGACGCTTGGCTAGTCCGCCGTCCGCAGGGTGCATTCGGCATGCCGAAGCCGAAGCGCCAAAACAGACTCCACACTAGTGGGACTAGCTCAGTTCCAACAGGGCATCTCCTCGAGCCATCGTTTGAGCCACCCCGACGGTGTGCCAATACCTTGCCGACTGCTTGGACGGAAGGATCTTTCGATGAAACTGACCATGCTTTGGCAGCGTGCTCCGAGGTCAAGCCTCTATAGATCCCTCTGCATTGCCAAGATCGAAACGAATATGAAGGTGAGTATATAGCTACCGACGAGCCTACCCTACCGTATCTCGATCTTGCACACTTGCAGACATCTCCGCTCATCAAAAGCCCTTCTTGCTCGGGCTTGCCGCCTTACATATATATCTTGGCCTGCTCGGATTTCCATTGACGGCGAATCCTCTCTGATGGCTCCTTCGTCGACAATAGTTGTCAACGATGGCAACTTTCTCGATACATTCGACAACCTTCCTCAAGCAGAGAGCCTTGATTCATCCAAGACCAGCGAATCTCGGGTTTTCCACCGATCCCTCCATTCAGACCCACTGCACGTTGTTGGAGCGAAAGGTCACTACCTGACACTCAGCAATGGGCAGGAAATCTTCGATGCCAGTGGCGGAGCTGCTGTCGCATGCTTAGGGCATGGAGACGTTCGGTAAGATCATACATACAAAGCATTGATTGTGTAGGGTAACTGAATCGTGACAGCATTCGGGATGCCCTGATGGAGCAGATGAATCAAGTGTCGTACTGTCACTCATTATTCTACGCAACCCACGCCGCCGAGGACCTTGCAAAGCTCCTCATCGACAGCACTAACGGCGAGATGGCTCGAGCGTTTTTCATCAGCAGCGGCAGCGAAGCAATGGAAGCAGCGCTCAAGCTAGCAAGACAGTACCACCTTGAGAAAGCCTCACCAGAACCTTCTCGCGTACATTTCATCTCACGACATCAAAGCTATCACGGTACCACCCTCGGTGCTCTCGCTGCAGGAGGTCATGTAGCCCGCCGAGCGATTTATGAACCCATCTTGAGCATCAACACCAGCCGAGTCAGTCCATGCTACGCTTATCGAGCTGTGCACGACCTGACGGAAGCCAACGAGACCATGTATATCCGCAAGCTAGAAGCTGAGCTTGACTTGGAGTTCCAGCGTGTCGGGTCGGGGAATGTTGCGGCATTCATCGCTGAGCCAGTGGTTGGCGCTGCGCTGGGGTGTGTACCGCCGTCACCTGGGTACTTCAAAGCTGTTCGCAAAGTATGCGACAAGCATGGTGCGCTGCTCATTTTTGACGAAGTCATGTCAGGCACGGGACGAGTGGGACCGGAACCGTCGGAGAAATATCGCAAACCTCTTCATGCGTGGCAAGATCTTCTCATTGGGGTGGTGCCAGACATCATGACCATGGGCAAAGGTCTTGGTGGAGGCTACATGCCGATCGCAGCGATGCTCGCCAACAGGTGAGTCCACTGTCTCAGCATATTCGACCTCTGCTAACATTCCACGAAGGCGTGTCGTCAACGCTCTCTCCCACGGAACCGGCGCTTTCAGTCACGGCCAAACCTACCAAGGCCATCCACTTGCCTGCCGCGCAGCATTGCAAGTCCAACGCATCATCCGCGACAGCGACTTGGTGGCCAATGTCCGTGAACAAGGGACTGTCATGAGCCGACTTCTACACAAGAGACTTGACAACCACCCTTTCGTGGGCAACATCCGCGGTCGAGGCCTGTTCTGGGGCATCGAATTTGTCAAGTCAAAGGATACCAAAGAGCCATTTGCGCAGTCACTTGGCATCGCTATGGGTATTCATGAGCTTGGTTCGTCCGCATCTTCATCAAGACTTGCTTACCACTTCTGACTTGCTCCCTTCAGGCATGCAACGCCCTTACAACATCAGCCTCTACCCAGGTACTGGCTGCGCAGACGGCAAGAGTGGTGATCACATCATCCTCGCACCTGCGTACAACATCACGGCGGATGAGATAAGCCAGGTTGTGGACACGACGGTGACTGTCATTGAGCGTTTCTTCTCTGACATGGAGGTTGAGCGGGACGCGGATGGCACCAACGGACACAATTAGCTTGGAAAGAGAGAATCGTGGCAGCAGGTGGAAATGTGTGGACTGATATACGATGCATTCGAATCGATGGTGCTGGTAGTCAACATCTTGCGTATTTACCGCGAGCGTTCTGTCTTCCAATTCGGCTGTACCATCGCAGACGGATATTGCGAAGCTTTATATGTACACTGCGATGCGGCCCCAGGCCAGCATACCTCTGAGCCCCCAGCATCGGTACAAGTATGCTTGTAGTACTCGCGACCTTGATAGAGGTTCTTGCCGAGAGGCGATTGAAACATCGTTGATGACAGTCCCGCTTCGCATATGTCGAAAGCGCTTCAAGTCGAAATGCCCCTTGCCGGCTCGACGGTACGTACGTACGACATCAGCGACTCTTGCATACGCGGTGCGCGCCTTGTGCCCAGAAGTTGAACGTAAGATCTCATACGTTCACGTTAGCTCCGCCGGCGCGGCAATGCTGCCAACTCGTGTCGAGCATTTGAACGAGCGTCTGCGGAGTGATGCGTAGCCTCTGCACGGCGCCCATGTGCGGCAGCAGACGGTCCAGCAATAGCTCAGGAGCGGAGTCTCGATAGTGAAACGGCGGTCTGCACTTCATCTACCGTTTCTTCGGAGCCTTGACCTTCTTCTGCGGCTGCGACCCACTAGCACCAGCGTCACCACCCATCATCCCCGCCATACCCGGCGGCAACTGCCCGCCCAAGTCCGACATCATGTCTTTAAACATGTTGTCCGAGACTCCGCCGCCGGACAGCGCTGGGGAGTGCAAAGGTAGGATCGTGCCAATCTTGAACCCTCGCGGGACGACGGGCGCTGGAATGGCTCCCGCAGGTGTGGGCAGGCCTTGTATTTGGAGACGCTTGGGAGTTTCGGCGGTGGTCGGGTGCGCTTTGAGGTATTTTGCGATCATCTTGTAGAGATGGTGCTCTGTCGTAGGGGTCAGTCTGAGCTTTTGGGTTCATGATATCGTGAGCAAAGCCACTTACTGTTCTGTATCTTCGCGCTGATGGGCTTGCCGTCCTTCTTGATCAACACCTTTACCCGTCCCGGATTCGCCCAGTCTTTCGGATGTGTCTTCGTCGGCTCAAATACAATCTGCAGCGCAACGCCATTCTGAGCTCCAATCTGTGACAGCGCATCCACAATCTCTCTTGCCAGTGGATTCGGCACCGCGTCCTCCTTGCTCACTCGTCGACCTTGGTCCCGGCTGCGTGTACTGTCGAAGTATACAGGGTAGAGACATTGGTAAGGCTTGCTCTTCTCGATCTGTTCCGCATGGTAACGCTCGCGTTCCTTGTCGTTCATCCGTGGCATTTGTGGGACTTGTGTTGAGCCTGTGTTCCCTGGCTGTAGCGACTTTGACATGATCTCCTGCATCATATCATCTTCGTCGTCTGAGCTGGCGGTAGCTCCCCTCTTCGGCTGCAGTCCTCCTTTCTGTGGTTTTGCGAAGTCGAACTCCTCCAGGTCCATCTCTTCTGGGTCGCCGATGCTCTCGTCATCCGAGACTTCTTCGATACGTGGGTTTGACATGTCGGCGACTGACCGGTGATCAATCGGAGGATCCAAATGCTGCTTGACAGGTTGGCGAAAGTGTTTGTGTATGAGGATTGGAAGATCCACTTTGGACGAAGTGAACTGTCTCAATGTGGGGTCCCTTCAAGACGGACTTGAGTCCGATGTCCTGCGCCAAGGCTCACATACATGGACCACGATCCGCGAGTAATACTGATTTGTGAGCATGCAAGCACATGTTGGTCGCGAACTTTTTTCACGTTTGGCTGACGACGCTATGCAAAGTCGTCACCACGAAAGCCTCTGAGATACTCGACAACAGAGACCCACATCGTAAACGCCCCCCCTCTGCTCATGTCAGAGCTGGCTGTTCCCGCCCAGGCATTGATTCGTACCCACCGCTCCATGGCGGTTCCTCGCTTTGCAAAGCAGCTTCATGAAACGTCGTGGTCTCTCGCTTCCAAACGCTCTGATCCCATGCATGATTTTTCCTCCCTGCAGCAATATCTGAACTCCATTGAATTCGAAGCACAAATGTCGAGGTCATCTTCCTCCTATCTTCTACCGGGCACGTCCTCGGTCGCCACGTTCCGCCTGCTCCGCAAGACGCTCTCTTTCCACTCGAATGCGTGTCGCCTCGGTTCCGTCATCTTCAACTAGCTCGTCAAACCATGGGTGCTTGAGAGCTTCGCGGGCCGTGATGCGCTTTTTAGGATCGTACACAAAGATACGGCGCAGCAAGTCCAAGAAAAGTCGGTTGAAGTTGTTCGTCTGTGGGATGATGTCCTCCAATCGTTTCATGCCCCTCACGAATTTTCTAGACTGGCGAGGAGTGTCTGGCATTGGATACTGCAGATGTCCGTTTTTGAAGAATCGGGCTGCAGAGTTTCGGTCTCCGCGTTTTGACGATTTCTGGACTTCTCGGATGATGGACTTGTCGATGGCGTTTCCAGTAACGGCCTGTGCTAGTGTCAGTCGTTGTTGGCAACAGTGAGCGGAGGAGAGACTGACCTCCATCATGCCTAGATGCTCGCAGCAGTCGTGCGTCTGGAAGAGTGCGTCGCCAGTCCAGCACTCAACCAGAATACAGCCAAGTGACCACAGGTCAATCGGATGTGACCATCCTGGGAGTGACATTGTCAGTTGAACGCTGACTTCATCGAAGTAGTGATCTGGTGGCTCACCAATTCCCAAAATGATCTCCGGCGCGCGGTAGTGTCGAGTGCTGACCACGGAGCTATGGTATTCGTCATCGAAGGTTGCGCTTCCGAAATCGATCAAATTTATCTGCGGGCTAAGGAGCACCCTCCTGAACTTCGCTGAGCGTGTCGTCAAGGTGCTTGAAGATGGGATGTTCCGGTTGTAGGTGAAGGTCTGATATGTGTGGTTGATGAGGAGGATGTTTTCCGGTTTGAGGTCGGTGTGGATGAGGTTGAGGTCGTGCAGGAACGCAATGGATCCAAGCAGTTGTCGGGCGAATGCTTGAATATGTGAACCTGGGAATGGAACAAAGCCGCCACCCTTCAGAAAGTCGAAGACTGAGAGGCCGAGAAGAGGTGTGACAATGCAGATGTGGCCTCGCCAGTCGAAGCAGTCGCGCAACTGGATGCAGCGGTTGCGATTGTGTTCATCGGCCTCGCGCAATGTCTTGAGTACTCGTAGTTCGATGCGACTAGCATCGCGATACTGAATTGTTGTGTCAATTGGGATCAACTTGGCGTGATATTTGGTGAATTACCTTTGGCACTGCGCGAATGATCTTGACAGCCACTTCCTTCCGACTGCGGATGTCGATGGCTCGAACGACCTTGCCAAATGTGCCTTGCCCGAGCAGGTTCAGAAGGTTGTACTTCTCACCGAGGCGGCTGTTCTCATGGACGATGTAGTGGCCGTCCTCATCGTCAATCTTCTCCTTTGGCGCATGGCGCTACGGGGGCGAGTCAGTCATGAAGCTATTTCAGTACGGATTCCAGGAAGAGGTATTCTCACATCGTGAATGGCCGGCACCGCAACATCCTTCTGCTTCTTGCTCAACTTCACTGGAGGAAGATACTCGCCATACTCGGCGAGGTAACCCTTCGGACCTGCGCGCTCAGTTTCCTGCTTCTTTTGCGCAGCATCAGACGTTCTTGTCGTGCGCTTCCTCTTCTGCCCAGTCTGGAGGGAGGTGTCGAGCTCCGCCCTGTAGTCGTTGCTGACCTGTGAGCCGAGTGACGTTGAGGCCGTGGTGGGCGCTTGCAGGCTTTCTGTGGATTGTCCATTGGCGTACGAGTACGGTGTGTTGGTGGTACTGTATCCTGCAGCTTCACCACTGCCTCCGTCAACTCTTCTCTTCTTGCCGACATGCTGTGTGCGTGACATATCGTTGTTCGTGGGTGGGGGAAGTCGTTGTACAGTCGCAGGTGGTGCCGGACTGTCGTCGTCGTGAATTTCGATTATCTCAGTCGGCGGCTTTCCGCCGAAGAACGCTACCCAGTCGACGGGTGACTTCGCTCTACGCTTCCGCCCTCGTTCTGAACTTCGGCTTCTCTTATGATCATCGTACTGCGCTTTGGGCAGGTCCACAGGAGCAGGCGGCGCACGTGATGACGATGAAGCTTGCATCGGTTGTTGCAAATGTGGATGCGGTAATTGGCGGCTGTGATGCTGGCTTGATCGACTCTCGGTGCGCCTCAGCTCTTCATGAGCCAGATTGTGTGCGTATTGGTATTCGCTCGCACCGTACGAATGACTCTGACCGTGCGAGTACGCCCCGTTGCTCATCCCACTCTCCGGCCGAGGTGGAGGCGGTAGGTGACGAGTTGAGAGGTTGCTCGATGGTCGTGGAGGTATGCTTGGGAGATTGTTCTGATTGTAGTCGTTGCTCAAGTTACTCGACGGGCGGGGCGGAGGCAAGTAGCGGTCTCTGTGGCGGTGATCAAGGTGCTGGTGTGGCGGTACCAACGTCTGGGTCAGGGTGTCAATTGTTGACATGACTTTTCTGACGGGTCAATCAGTCATGGACCGATCCGCTGAGGTTGATGTGATGTGAATAGTGGCCAGACAGCGTGTGGGAGCGGCCTACGTCGGTGTGTGGTTGGAAGTTCAGCGGAGCTCCAAACCAATTCCTGCGCGGAACGGGTGCTCCCACTGAGCGGCGCTGAGGTGGTGTTGAAGGGCGGTCAGCTGTTTGGCGGGTGACGATTGGAGGCGCGGATGGAGGTTGTTGGTGTATTCTGCCGGCGTAAAATGGAGAGTGAGGATTCGTAACAGCTGCTGTGAGTGAAGTGGTGAAGAACGCTTGCCGAGACTCGATCGGCGTTTGTCTCGCTGTCAATCACACCGTCGTAGGAACCCAAGCCACGATGCTTTCGAAATTGGCTGGTGGGAGTGATGTGCGAGTAGTGCTCGAATGCTCACGACCAGCAAAGGCGGTCACGGCACTGTCGCTTTGAGCGAGAGGATCATTCATGGATGGTGTCTCTCGGTCTCGGCTGATGGACAAATCCCAAACTCAGTTCTAGCACATGCCCTGCAGCCCTGGTTGGAGACACTTCCACTCGTCTTCTCCCCATCTTGTCGACACGACTACCCGCCCGAAGAATGATCGATTCCTACCCAAAACCAATATTCAGTGCTCTTATCAATTGAAAACATGGTCCGTCTACAAAAGGACTCGTGATCCAGATCACAGCGCTCATTCACCGAAGTTCCTTCTTGTCTTTCGAAGCTCCATCACAGGGTTACCCTGAGCCTTCGCCTTCCCTCGTCCACCATTCACAGGCAGGGACCCAAAGTCGTCTCAGCACAGTGAGCATTCTAGAAAAGCATCCCTTTCAAAGAGCACTCTCATACGCCATTGTCTTGATCCAAAACAGAGCAGAGCCATACTGCCATTCAGTCTGCCCTGAAACTCCTGAAGGAGCCATCAGAGGCGTCCATCCCAACGCGCGCCATCGAACACGTTCAACGATATTGGAAACAGCACAATCAAAGGTGATGGCACACCTCACGCAGAATAGCAACGTGACATTTGGTCGCACGTGAGCGACGAGGAAGAGGCCTGCACAGCTCCAGTCTCGATCGACCACATCTGCTGGCCCGTCAACCACGGTTCACAGGCCTTGACCATGCAACTTTTAGACATTCTGACACTGAAATTATCATGGCATGTACGATAGCAGTTAATTTAGCAGAACGGGTGTCCAGAAGTTAGCAGGATATTCGAGTAGCCGTACATGTAAGACAGCAGGACATCTTTACAGGCGTACAGATAAGATAGCAGCGCATGCTGAGAAGCGTACAGACAATTTCGCAGGACATGCTGATAGAACATGCAGAGGTTTCACTTTGATGACGAGGTAGCGTGCAATGATAGATTATCAGTAGAGCGACCGGACTTGAAAGCCTGATCGTCTGAGAAGGTCATGTCCAAAGGTCGCTATGCAATGCTCATCTTACACCCAAAGCTATGATTCCTCCTCCTCCTCGGAATCATCGTCCCCAACAATCTTCTCCACTATCAAATTACCACTCCTGCCAATTCTATCCCGAATGCTACCTTGCTTGTCCAGATCGTACACCTCTCGTGGCATGGGCGACACCAGCCGGAACTTGTAGGCATGATCGTAGTTGACCGGCTCCGACACCTCCTTCTCATGTGTCTCCTCCAGGATATCGTAGCACTCCACAAAGGCATACAATTCCTCCAAGTCTGCGTCCGCTCGGAACTTCCGTATCACTCGTTCGCCAGATGGCATTCGCAGACTCATCCGCACAGCATCCTTTGCGTCCGCACCTGGTTCCGGTGGTATGCTCTGCGCCCTCCATCTTCGCCATTGAGTAAGTCTTCGCGCGTCGTTCGCCTTTCGTTCTGATCGCTCGCGTTCTTCCCTCTCCGACTTCTCCTTGGCTGCCTCTTCCTCTTTTCTCCGTCTCGTCTTTTCTCTGTCCTGCGCGAGCGACCGCTCGTATGCACTTTCTTGCTCCTGCCGTAAGTTTCGTGTAGCTTCTTGCTCTTGTCGTTGCCTCCGTACTCTGTCCAGCTCTTGACTCTGCTTCTGCATCGCAGCTTGTAGCTTGGATATGAGATCCTGCGGCGTGATGGGTCCGGTTGATGTCTCGATCTTTGACATGGCTGTCGAAGATACTGATGGTGTGTGGACGATCAGAGCAACGTATGGAAAGCGCGTGACGTTCAGTGCTGTGCTGACTTGGTATGCTTCCGCGTCTTGCACTGTGCCCGCCCACAGGAGGATATTATCGCTGTCGTTCTTGACGAAAGTGGTGAACTCTGGTGAAAGAAGTGTCTCTCTGCAGAAACCTGCTGTATCGTCGTGTTCGGGCGAGAGGAGGATCACAACCAGCCACTTCAAGTCGCGCTTAGCGACATCGAATGCTTGGGCGTAGCCGCCCTCGAAGAATGGTAGTGTTCCATTTGTCACGCCATATTGCTCCTCAAACTCGCGGATGAAACGGGCCGCCGTGTCCCTCGGAGCCAGAGGCCTTCGTCTGCTGTCGCGAGACGGTTGTGAAGCTCGTCCAGACCAGAATCGCGCAAGCAGCCGTGGTATTATGGGAAAGACGTAGCCAACAGCTCCAAATAGCTTCGAGAAGATGATATAGCTGATGTTGACAGGGAGGAAAAGTGTAGAGAATGGAAAAGGTATCGACTGTGTCATCTGGTTCTCTGGCGTGGGCACAACTCTCGGAGCAGGTTCGAGTCCTGCTCTTCGAGCTCCGGACCTTGTTGGTATGCCATCGATAAGAGCCTCCGTTCTTCGTACATTCTGTGGAGGTGGTGGAGCTGCGCGAGCGGCTTCTGCGGTTGGGTCGATCGTTTCGGAGTCGCCGTCGAAGAACCGGGTGATGGCTATCTGTGCATTCCACTGACAGCGTTGTAGGAGTGGAATTGCCGATTCGAGGTTCTGGTCTGTCACCGATGTAAACTGTTGCAAGGCGACCTGCTGCTCCTCGGTGAGCGCAGAGATGTCCGTAGGAACCGCAGCCATCGTCGGGGGTGATTCGCAATGGAATGCAATTAGGACAACTTGGCCAGGACGCGAAACGCGAAAGATGGTGCTTTTGAGACAGATGGCTCGGACAAGTCGGAGTTAGTGACGTTGAATTGAAGCTCCCGGGCGTCGAACAGCCTTGTGGCTGAAGAAAGCGGGACAATCCCGTCGCCAGTGACCTCTGATGCTGGGACCCGCGTTCGCAATCATTGCTCTACCATATCTTACCTCCTCCCATTCGCTGCATCCTCTCGGCTTCTTGCATATACATCTGCATGAATTGCCAGTTCCAGAATGGATGAGCCAGCCGGATCGCAATATCTGGATCTCTTGTCGGGCTAGCACTGGACTGCATTGAGGAAGACGGCAACTACTTCTCGCCGGCTACGAAGTATTGAGTGACTGCCTCCCTGGTTGATATCCTAGTCTCTTACAAAGGTACGGAAGGATGCAGTGCACGAACCCACACTACACCTCCTCGATGGGATAATGGGGTCGCGGGAAAAAACATGGACGTGCTTCGACGTTTCAGAAGACATGGGCCATGAATATGGGCTGACCAAATCAGACAGTACGCCTGCGCGGCACACCAGTGATCTTCCGTTTTCTTCTCGACATTCTCTTCCTCCGGACCGTGGATCGGAGACTTCAGGCTGCTCGCTGTACTCCAATATACCACTGGAAGCGGCAGACTTTCGACCAGACCACGAGGCGTCATACTGCGACTCTCCAAATTTGGAAGCCCAGGAACTGCTTGAAACAGCCTCCGCAATCTGGCCGCTGGACTTTGAGGAATTGAGTCTCGCGGACAGTCTTCCACTTAACCCATGCCGCCATATTGCTACATTGTCGTTGCATGATATCGAGACAGGAACTGACGTACCCACCGCTGGTTCTTGTCGTCACAGATCGCACTCAGCTGGGGCCCAATTGTGCTCGAGTTTCATACACTGGGACTTGCCAGCAGACGCCTTCAATCAGAGATTGTCCGTCAGTCCTTCGCATGCGAGGAATGATATGGCAAGTGTGCCATTCCGTAGTCCGGCTGGAGATGCTAGAAGACCCGTTCGTATCGAAAACCGGCCTCCAATGGGCACTGTCTTGTGCCGCAACGGACCGCAGTGCAGGAAGTTCCAAGAAGGTCAACCATTTTGATCGCAATTTGGGCGTGAGCGATGCTGATGTATGCGTAGGTACTTGCCATTACAACCACGACTTCACATCAATGCCTCCAAACGGTCTGAGCGCGTGAGTCTCTGTGCTCTTTCGTTGATGTCGACATAACTCAAGCTAAATTGCTAGGCTCAAAAAATCTTTAAACGTCGAATCTCCGGCTTTCACTCCAAAATCTCCGAATGTACAGCCGGCAAAGACTGTTCTTATGTCCCCTAAAGCGGCAATCGCGGCAACGTTCACACCGCGCGGCTCAGGTGAGGACCCCAGAACCAAAGAGAAGAACGTCAATGCTGATGATCTGCAAGGTACCGTGACCCCGGCGCCATATTCACACTCCAAAGAGCCCCCCAATGAGTTTGTGCCCTCGCAAGGACTCCAACCAGCGGCACAGTTTCAAGAATTCGTGCCGGGGCAATCCTTCCTGGCGTCTCCGCAGGTAGGTCAGTCAGCATGTGTAGATCGCGTTCAGTCTCTAAACTCCAGTCACAGCTCGAGCCTGCATCTGTGGCGATTCAACAACAGATCAATCCCTACAGCGATCCATTTCTAGCTCAGCAAGGCCTTTCTGGCCTGGACGGTACGCAGGCACATATCAATCCATATTCTCAGCAGGGAGGTGCAGTGGGCGGCCAGGCTTTCTTTCAGGACGCCTCAAGCTTCAAGCATCCCCTGAACTACCATCTATATGCCTCTGTCGGCCCTCGGCGAGAGAACCTCGCGACATACCAGCGGAGTACAGCGGATTTCTTCATCCCCGACGATCTCAGGGAAGAGCTCCAACGAGCATCGGAGGCGACACTGCAGACGTTTGCGAACAGCACTTTGCCTCATACGATCGAGCACTTCCACTCCCTCGTTGCACTTGACACAAATAGCGCGAAAGGGCCTACTACCTTTGGCTATGCGAGCTGGATATACAAAGCTACATCCAGCAAAGACGGGCACACCTACGCACTGCGACGCATCGAGGGGTTCAGACTTTCGAGCGAAGCTTCCATTCGAACCGTCAATTCTTGGAAGCGCATCCACAACGCAAGCCTGGTGCAGATTCATGATGCCTTCACAGGGAGATGGTTTGGGGACAGCTCGTTGATCATTGTGACGGACTATCATCCTCGATCGCAGACGCTGGCGGAGAAGCATTTTGCAGCTGGCCGACATCCGCACCGACCTATTGGCCAGGTCACGCCGGAGAATGACCTGTGGGGCCACATCGTACAGCTTTCGAGCGCTCTAAAGACCATCCATGAAGGAGGGCTCGCAGCACAGACGGTTGTGGCCAGCAAAGTGCTCGTCACATCCAAAAATCGTCTGCGCATCAACGGCTGTGGTATTTTGGACATCCTCCAGCATGAACAAAAGCGACCACTGCACGAGCTGCAACGAGCAGATCTACGGGATCTGGGTCGTCTGATCCTGGGCATCGCCACACGGAACATGAGTGCACATCAAAATTTGCCAAAGGCACTAGAACTCGTCAGCCGTTCATACAGCGAAAGACTCCGGTCATGTATCGCGTGGCTTCTGGTACCGCCTCCGATATCGCAAGAAGGCAAGCCAGCCGAGAAAACGACTGCACATTCCACAGAGTACAACATCAACTCTCTTCTCACCAGCATCGCAGACAAAGTGGTCTCCACATTGGACAGCGCTCTCCACCAAGAAGACGATATCAGGTCAAATCTGATGCAGGAGCTCGAGAACGGCCGCCTCGTGCGACTCCTCGCGAAGCTGAATGTGATTCTGGAGAGACCGGACACTACAAGCACGCCGACAGCGTCATCCAACCCAGCACTTCTGAACCAGCCGTCAGCAGCATGGTCAGAGACTGGCGAGCGCTACTATCTGAAGCTCTTCCGAGATCATGTGTTCCATCAGGTCGACCACGAAGGTCGTCCGGTCCTCGACTTGGGCCATATCATCACCTGCCTGAACAAACTCGACGCTGGGATCGATGAGAAGTTCCAGCTTGTGAGTCGGGACGAGCAGAGTATCTTTATTACGAGCTACAAGGAAGTCAAGAGGGGGTTTGAGGCGGCTTGGAGTGAGATTAGTAAGGCGTCCAATCCGGCGAGACGTTGACATGATTTGGATCTGGGTGGGAGACTTGTGAAGGGAACGAGCAAGGAGTGGCAATCTACAATGGAGCGATATGCTCTGGTGGTGAACAGGCGCTAGAGGAGGTGCTGTTGGACAGCACACGTGACGCTTGTACACAAGACGGTGTGGCCTCGATATTGAGTAGCGAAGAAGTCATTACATGCATGGCGTCTCACAGCTTGATGCAGGCCTACCAGAGTGCTACCTCGGCCGTGCATGAACGCTTCGTGGAACATGCTGCTTAGTCGTATCATGGAGACAGCGAAGCACATTGATAGCTGTGTAGGACTGAGTAGGACGTACGGTCCCATCGAGCTCCTGCTGTGGTTTGTGCACCCCAAGTGAAAGTCGTTCACTCATAGGTAAGGTATCGTTCTATTGAGCTAGTCTGGATAGCCTGGTCTGGCTGCAGCCTAAGGCATGGGCGCTCCCCCGCCGGAGCGGTCCGAAGGAGGGATGAACCGTCATCCCGCCGCATCTCTCGAAGCTTCGTTCGAGTCGATGCTAGACGCTGCGCGTATGTTCCAGGTTTTGGACTCTGCGACTATATTAACAGGCCAGGAAACGGGGCAATATCCGCTTGGCTCTCACTCTCACAGACGACACAGCATACGACGACGACGACGACACGAACGTGCATTGCTCTCTAACGACTTGCCGAAGCGCTCACACGAGCTCTAAACAACACCGCAACCATGGCCGGCAACATGAGCTTCACAGACAAGGCGACGCAAGCGTTGTCCGACGCACAGGATATCGCAACACAACATGCACACTCGCAGATGCTGCCAATCCACCTGGCAGTAGCACTCATCGATCCCTTACCCGACCAGTCCAAGGACCAACAAAACAACTCCGCACACGCTTCACACGCTGGTAGCTCAGCATCACTATTCCGACAAGTAGTCGAGCGAGCACATGGCGACCCACAAACATTGGAGAGAGCACTCAACCGAGTACTCGTCCGAACGCCATCGCAAGACCCACCACCCGAGAACGTCAGCGTTTCTCCAGCATTCACCAAGATTCTCCGAGCCGCGAACGACCTGTCCAAAACACAAAAGGATAGCTACATCGCTGTCGACCATCTCATACAATGTATGGTGCAAGACAGCACGATTCAAAAATGCCTCGCAGAAGCCAACGTGCCCAATGCGAAAGTGATTGACTCTGCTGTGCAAGCCATTCGAGGAACGAAGAGGGTGGACAGCAAGACGGCGGACGCGGAGCAGGAGAATGAGAATCTGAAGAAGTTCACAATCGATATGACGGCGATGGCAAGAGAAGGCAAAATCGACCCGGTCATCGGTCGAGAAGAAGAGATCAGACGTGTTGTTCGAATCTTGTCAAGACGCACGAAGAACAACCCCGTTTTGATTGGTGAGCCCGGTGTTGGAAAGACCACAGTTGTGGAAGGTCTTGCACGACGTATTGTCGACGCAGATGTCCCGCAGTCCCTTGCTGCATGCAAGCTGCTTTCACTCGACGTGGGCTCACTGGTAGCTGGTTCAAAATACCGTGGAGAATTCGAGGAGCGGATGAAGGGCGTCTTGAAGGAGATCGAAGACAGCAAGGAGATGATCGTCCTCTTTGTCGATGAGATTCATCTTCTGATGGGGGCTGGTAGCTCTGGCGAGGGCGGTATGGATGCAGCCAACTTGCTGAAGCCCATGCTTGCTCGAGGCCAGCTCCACTGTATTGGTGCCACAACACTTGCTGAATACAGAAAGTACATCGAGAAGGACCAGGCATTCGAGCGACGTTTCCAACAGGTTTTGGTCAAGGAGCCTTCCATCGCCGAAACCATTTCCATTCTGCGGGGACTGAAAGAGAAGTACGAAGTCCATCACGGAGTGACCATTCTCGACGGTGCGATTATTGCTGCGGCAACTCTCGCTGCGCGATATCTCACCCAGAGACGCCTGCCTGATTCGGCTGTCGATCTTGTCGACGAAGCAGCTGCAGCTGTCCGTGTGGAGCGCGAGTCACAGCCCGAGATTCTCGACAATATGGAGCGTAAACTGCGCCAGCTTGAGATTGAGATTCACGCTTTGGATCGCGAAAAGGACGATGCATCTCAGGCTCGTCTGCGAGAAGCCCGTGCCGAGAAGGCAAATATCGAGGAAGAGTTGAAACCTCTACGCGAGAGCTACGAGAGTGAAAAAGCTCGATCCAAGGAGATCCAAGACCAGAAGATCAAGCTCGATCAATTGCGCAACAAGCAAGAAGAGGCGGAGCGTACTAGAGATCTGCAAACAGCTTCGGATCTTAAGTACTACGCCATTCCCGATGTCGAGGTCCGCATCAAGGAGTTGGAGGAGGAAAAAATCAGAAATGAGCGAGAGGCGGCTCTTCGCGCTGGGAACAACGACGACCAGACCCTCGTGACAGACGCCGTCGGACCCGATCAGATTAATGAGATTGTCGCACGTTGGACTGGCATTCCAGTTACTCGACTCAAGACGACGGAAAAGGACAAGCTCCTGCAGATGGAGAAAGTCCTTGGCGCGCAGGTCGTTGGTCAGAAGGAGGCTGTCACCTCAGTCGCCAATGCCATTCGTCTACAGCGATCGGGACTCGCGAACCCAGGGCAGCCACCATCATTCCTGTTCTGCGGTCCATCTGGAACCGGTAAGACGCTTCTCACCAAAGCGCTGGCCGAATTTCTCTTCGACGATCCCAAGTCGTTGATCCGCTTCGACATGTCGGAATACCAGGAGCGCCACTCACTCTCGCGGATGATTGGTGCACCACCTGGCTATGTCGGCCACGACGCTGGAGGGCAATTGACCGAAGCTCTTCGCCGTAGACCCTTCAGCATCCTCCTGTTCGACGAGGTCGAGAAAGCGGCCAAGGAAGTCCTGACCGTCCTCCTCCAACTTATGGACGACGGACGCATCACCGACGGTCAAGGTCGCATCATCGACGCAAAGAACTGCATCGTGGTGATGACTTCCAATCTGGGCGCCGAATACCTCTCTCGTCCCAACGCCCAGGACGGCCGCATCGATCCCACGACACGCGAACTGGTCATGACCGCGCTGCGCAACTATTTCCTCCCTGAATTCCTTAACCGCATCTCCAGCACTGTCATCTTCAACCGCCTCAGCCGGAAAGAGATTCGCAAGATCGTCGAAGTCCGCCTGGACGAGATCCAGAAGCGTCTGAGCGGCAATGGACGCAACGTCAGGATCGAGCTCACGGAAGAGGTCAAAGACTACCTTGGCGCAGCTGGCTACTCTCCAGCCTATGGTGCTCGGCCACTCGCTCGACTCATCGAAAAGGAAGTGCTCAATCGGCTGGCTGTGCTCATCCTTCGCGGTTCTGTCCGAGACGGCGAGACGGCGCAGGTTGTGCTGGAAGATGGACACATTGTTGTGCTTCCCAACCATGGCGAGAGCGATATGGAGGACGATGAGGATGAGATGTGGGACGAAGAGGACGCGGTGGAGGAGCTGAATGGCGATGGCGCAGAGATGGACCTTTACGACGATTAGATGGATCGGAGGGAGTTTTGGAGTTTGAGAATGAGCGTTCGAGCGTAGGATGGACTGCAAGGAATGAATTATGATATATGACAATGGGTCGAGTGTAGGTAAAACTCGCACAATGAGAAATGAGGCTATCGACGAAATGTTCCTGCTCCAATGTTCGTTCCATTCAAGACCTGTTCAAAGTCACGTTGACTGCTCCGCGACCGTCCGTTCTCCTCGCTGACTGCACTAGAACTAGTGGCGCAATGCATCGGAATCTAATTAATTCCAGTAGGGCGCGCGGCTCTTTCGATCCAGTCAGGCGTGGAGAAACCACCTGCAAAGTCCTAGAGCGGACAAGGGCATACGAATCAATGGACTTTTTAGAGATGACCAACTAAACATCACCAGGGCCACCTTTTGATCACTGTCCCCGGAGGCATTACCGCGACGCTCATCAAAGGACTTACATACAGGAACACGGCGCGCGGCTCGCCGGAAGGGGAGATCCATCCTCCTCGGGTCCTCGTATCGAGTCTCAAAAGAGGACCCTGAAGCGAGTGCTTCTTCAGCAGGCGGAAGACGGAGAGGACACATCCCTGGCGGCTTGCTTCAAAGACGGTACCTGACAGTCCACTTCGCTTTATTCTTTTTCTCTCAACTACATACACCGATACACCACGAGCACGACGCAGATCACCGTCTTGGCCCGCCGATCTTCATCATCGTATACACCGTCGCGATTCACATCGATCCCAACCCGAACTCGAACGAAACCACCCACGGAGGGGCTGTCCGCACCACCTCTCCCCGCGCGCGGCGCACACACCCTCCCCTGGTCCTTGACAGCATGGTAGAAGACAAATACATCGGCCTTTCCCTGGCCGTTTGCAGCACACTGGGAATCGGTGCATCCTTTGTGATCACGAAAAAGGGCCTCAACCTCGCGGCGGAAAGACATGGCTTTGAAGGAGATGGATTCGCATATCTCCGCAATCCGATCTGGTGGGCAGGAATCGTTACCATGGTCATTGGCGAGGTGTGCAATTTCTCGGCGTACGCATTCGCGCCGGCGATTCTGGTTACACCTTTGGGCGCGTTGAGTGTGTTGATTGGAGCCGTGCTGGGGAGTTACTTTTTGGGGGAGAAACTGGGAGTATTGGGAAGAGTCGGCTGTGCGATATGCTTGATTGGGAGTGTGGTCATTGTGTTGCATGCGCCGCCGGACGAGGAATTGAAGAATATCGATGAGCTGTTGGATCATGCGCTCAAGCTGGGTAAGGACATTATGCGATCGAGGGAGGGATGAACAGCAGGACTGACAAGTGTCATAGGATTTCTCACATATGTGGCCCTGGTCACGATTTTCGCTCTGGTCATGATCTACAAAATCGCGCCGATATACGGGAAGAAGAATCCGATGATCTATATCAGCATTTGCTCGACTGTGGGATCCATTTCGATCATGGCGATCAAGGGATTCGGCATTGCGCTGAAGCTCACTCTGGGAGGTAACAACCAATTCTCGCATCCATCGACCTATGTCTTTGCCGTTGTGGTCGTGGTGTGCATCCTCACACAGATGAACTACTTCAACAAAGCGCTGAGTCAATTCAACACCAACATGTAAGTTCCCTTGTCACCCAGATCACATCCACATCCTAATCATTCCTCCAGCGTCAACCCGCTTTACTACGTAACCTTCACAACCTTCACACTCGTCGCCTCCTTCATACTTTTCCGCGGCTTCAATACAACCGACCCGATCAACACCATCTCCCTCCTCTGCGGCTTCCTCACGATTTTCACCGGCGTCTACCTGCTCAATCTCTCCCGCGAAGACCCAGATGGCAACAATACGGGAATCAATTCGACCGACCACCGCGGTACATACCACGAAGTCGACGGAATCCCCACGGATGGCCTGGCGGGATTGCAGACGCGATTTTCGATGCAGTCACGGCGGAGTGGTGAGCACAGGCGAAGTCAAAGTTGGAGCTTGAGAAGTCCGGTCGTCGATCGATCACAAGGGCTGAATGGGAATGACGAGACGATGTATGATCTGGAAGCACACAACCTGAAAGAGCTGGCGGATGATAGTGATGAGGACACGAGCGGGTATGGGTACAAGCGAACGTCATTTGGAGACACGAATGGACATGTGAATGGCGAGGGAAGCTCGATGAACCGTCCCGGGAGAACACAAAAAGAAAGTGTCAAGGCGGGAGGCAAGGCTTTTGATCACTCAAGGCGGTGAACCGTTTACCTAGGTTGGACAGTCACGACACGGAACGATCGGCCAAAAGATCGGCTACACAGGAGCCGACGGTGATGAGCGAGGTTCAAAATGAGCTGTTCTCAATGCCGACTCGACGACAAGGTCTCAGGATCCGATTGGAAAGAGCAGGCCGTTTCCCAAGGAAATGTAGACCGATGAACACGCTGTCTGACCTGTCTTGAGCATGGACATGGCCTCGCCGGAGTGAAAAGCGAGGCAAAGGCCGAAGAGGGAAGCCAAGAAATTACAGAAACATCAGACCAACGGGATGGGCACAGAACCTGTACAGGGCGTTTTGGGCGTTTCGATCACGAGGGAAGGAGCATAGGAGCAGGGCGGCAGAAACTTTCCTGTATTGTGGATTGAGGATCCGGGCGGAACGTGGAAGGCGAGGTTCTTCTGAGTCGCGGGAACGAGAGGGTGGAAGACAAGCGGATGAGCACGAAGCAATGCATTGTACGAGCGGCGTTTTGGTTGAATTGAGGACCACCTGGGTGGATACTCACGCAGGGTGTTTGGGGCCTACGGCGACTACGGGCATGGCCTGAAGAGGGCTGGGATGGGAGCACCAGAGGAAGGAAAGGCACAGTATCAGGCTGGAAGGTAGAGCGAACGAAGCGAAGATGGAAAAAGACTCATAAAAGGGCGACTCATGCCGTCTACGTTCTGTATCAATCCACCCATTATTCGCCTCACTTGATTTCCTCAACAACTCATTCACTCCACCATCCTCCACCCATCATCCTCATCCACGGCTTTTCCAAATCTAGCCTGCTGTCCGCCCGCCAGATCCAATACCCTCCACTCCCTGCCGCCCTTTCCGAACACCACACAAACCTCTTTGCCCTTCCTCCCACCGACCAGCATCCTCTCTGGCCTGAACTTTGACTCTTCCGGCGGTGCAAAGACGTGGATCGTTTCTGATTGCATTCGCGTTTCACCGCCGGTCTTCTCGGGCAGAGTGAACTGGTGGCGCACGAGGTGCACTTGATCTTTCGGGTCGCGGGTCTTGAAAAGGGTGATGAAGGCGTTTGTAGGATTCGGTTGAGGAAGGAAGGTGGCGGAGAGGATTGTGCCGGGTGGGAAGGGGTGTTGCGTGTGGATGATGGTTGAGTTTGCTAGGTGGCCGCTGTGGCGGGAGGGAGAGGGTGAGCTGGCTGATGTGGTCGGGTGGCGGGTTATGTTGAGCACGTCAAGTATGCTTGGTGATTTTGGGTCAGTGGACAGGACAATGGTCGTCGTCGATGGATCGTGTTCTGCGACTGAGTCGGCCGATGGTGATGGCGGTGTCGGGAAGTGGGTTATGTCTTCGGTGACTGAGCCCACGGGCAGTTCGAGGGATACGGTAGCGGGCTTCACTAGCATTCTGCTCTGCCAGTCTGTGATGCGATTGATGGCTACTCGCACATTACCGACTAGTGCGGCGGCTAGAGCTGGGATGTTGAGAAGAGCGAGTGGGTTGCGGACGTCTTTCATGGCAAGCGACTCTCCTTCTCGCAATGCTTGCAACTTGCCCACGACCTCCTTGGTTCGCTCGTAGCCCATCTCTCGATACACGGAATCACTCTTGAACTTCTCCATGTTGAAGACGGCATCCAGCTCCGGTCGGTCGAGAATGTGCATCGCCAGCTTGCTCTCCATAAACGTCTCTTTAATGTACGCCAGGATCAACGGATAATCCAGCCCTGCCATCTCGCGCTGTTCTGTTTCGAGTGCACTCTGACTGAATGGCACCGAGTTGGCGACTTCGTACTGCAGCTTGAACCACTTGAACCAAGCCCGGAATTGCCGATGCTCGGTCGTAGCAATGAGCAGCATCCTCTGTGCGACAAGACGTAGGCTGTCAATGTTCTCCAGGATATTGTCAAAGAGCTGAGGCGAGACATCGAACTTGCTCGAGCCATCATGGAGTCGTGCGTAGCCGCGCAGTGTTGTCACGGCAATGCTGAAGCGATCCAGTGCAGGGAGAAGGTTGACGAAGAGGTGGTCTGTCAAGTTGGTGTACATGGTGGATATTGACGGTTCCCAGCGTTTCATGTTCTGATCTCGTACGATCTCCTTCAGCCATTCGAGGAGACCAGTGCTAAACACACCGGTGAGTGCGAGGTGATAGAAGTTGAAGACTACGTCTGTGTTGTCTTTGCTGTTCGCAAGCTCTTCTGGAAGAAGCGCGATGACCTTAGCGAGTGTACTGGTGCCAGTGGTATAGTCATTCTCGATGCACCGCAGCGTGAAAACAACGTAATCGATATAGCTCTGTATGCGTTTCGTGTTGCTTGCGATGACATGAAGGGTCGCGGAATCGAATGTCGACAGAGGCAGATCAACGAAGCCTAGCTGTAGTCCCATGTCCTCAGTCTCGATTATGTGAATGTGACTTGGACTTTGAGGATGTGCAGCGTGCATCACAGGCCGACCGCCGATGAAGAGAGATCCAATCTTGACAGTGTCGTCCAATAGTACCTGCACGGTACCGTCTTCTTGCGCAACGGTCAGACTTTCGACCATGTTTGTCGTCGCTTCCTTCTGAGTGTCGAATGCTGAGTCCGTCGCCGCTTGTGTGACGAACCTTGGTCCTTCAGGCGCAATTTTCCACGAATCGATGCCAGCAGATGGTATTGCACTTAGCCGTGGCAAGACTTTAGTGACATCGAGACCTGCAATGGCTCTTGGAAGTGCTGTCAGTGCTGTGCTTTCGGTTTCCCTGGGAGTCCCGTATGCCTCCAGTCCATCCAGACCGAATCCTCCTTCCCAGTCGTCAGTCAGCGCATCGTTTGTCTTCTTGCTTCCGACTTGGTGAGCCATCCAACCAAAGCTTTCAACCTTTCCATGCACCTTCCGAGCAACCTTCGGCGGCAGAACAGCTCTCCCAAACCGATCCTTCGGCGGCGCTTCAGCGTACAACCTCCAATCCTCCAGTGCATCTCCATTCGGATCCGCAACGGCCGTCATCTGCACGCTCCTTCCCGTACCGCCATCGTAGATCTCAAAAGTGCCATCACTCCAGCCAACGCCAAGACGTCCTCCGTCGCCTCTCCATGCCACCGCTGTCACTTCCGCGGCATTATCGGCTCCGCGTTTGACGTTGAATGCAATTTGGCCGCTGATGATGCGGAAGACCTGAACTTCTGATGCATTTGTGACCACGGCTAGGAGGTCGTGGACGTGGGAATATGCAGTGAATGGGAATTTGACGGGTTCGGATAGGCGTTTTGTGGCGAGCACATGCAGAGACGGGGCATCATCGTCGGCGCCCTGTTGAGAAGTTGTCATGATACTTCCATTGACGAGATATTGATTTTGAGATGGTTTATCACAAAGCTGGACATTGAGGTGAAGTCACTTTGACGTGGGCGTGGACTAGCGCGATTTTGGACAACGCCAAAACACGTGGTGAACTTTGAGAGAGCGAGGCAATATATCGTTCATATTCTCATCATGATCGATGCTCTTTTGCTTGAAGCAGGTGCTTCAGCATCTATGCAGCTCCTTCATACAGTAGTGCTTCGATCTATCCAACAATCTGGTAGTTCTCCGCCACAGAACGAATATCCTTGCTGAAACCAACATCCTGGTTCATGTTCAACAAGCTCACACTGCCAACATCAATATCCACCCATGGCCGGCTCTTTGAGAAGCGGACTTGCATCGGGAAGAAGTCGCCCTCGGCCGATGCCTGCGCCTCGAATTCAAAGCTGCCGCTTGGGTTGCTCTCGTCAACATCACCAATCGTCCAGTCTATGCTGTCTCCGCTGACTTCGTAGACAGCATCGAAGCTGGACACTGAAGGCTCTGAAGTCGAGTATGGTATGACGACAGTCACGTCCTTCAGTGAGTCGTCGCCAGTGAGTTCGTATTCAACCGTAACGCTGTAAGTGTCGGTCGAGCTCTCGGATAGCCACACGGTAAACTTGATCGGTGGATCTTGAACATCGTCGGGCTTCGCATTGAGACGCCATCGCATGACTTGAATGCTGTTGTTGGCAGGGAATCCTTTGCTGGTATCCGTGAGTTGGATCGTGTTGTTGTTCTTGAATTCTGCCTTGTCGACCTTGGGGTGAGCGTTGAGCTGTGCTCCTTTCGTATCGCCCACTGCGAGGTCAAGCTTGACTTGAGTTAGACTTGCATCGGTGATGCGTAATTGCAAGTCTCCCTTGACCTCGAACGCCTCTATGGTACCTTCGCGAGAAAGACGTGCAGTGATGGACTCTGCAACTGTGACGTGAATCCCTTCTCGGTCCAGGCTGCCGCGTGTCGCTGGAATAGATGGCTGCACGGGTGCTGCAGGTGTAGGCACGCCAGCGAGAGGTGCGCTCGCTTCTGCCTCTGGTCCCAGGTCGCCGCGCACTTGATCGAACATGGAGTTGCCAGGCTTCTTCTTGCCCAGCTGCATTCCCTTTCCTCTCGAGGCCAGTGGCTTGTTGAACGAGGGGTTCTTTGCAGCATTGTAGGAATCGTATGAGTCGGTCATGCTAGGGGCAGCGGGAGTCGGGGCAGTGTATGTTGGGTATGATGGCTGTCTGCCCATACCGCCCGCGCCGCTGCCACCAGCCCTGGCATTTCGCGAGATCTCTTTGCGCTGCATCTCTAGCTGCTTGGCCTTTCGTTTCCGCTCCTCTGAAGCCTCCAACTCCTTGTTGCGCGAGATGATCTCCTGTATTCTCTCCTCGTGCGACTCCATGTCAAGGAATGTCTTGATCTGGCTCATTGTCAAGTTCTCCCGGTATCCCTGAGTGACAACCTCGTCAAAAGCCGAAAGTAATTCGAAGGCATTTCTAGATATTTCCCGCTCGTCCATGCTCTTGCAAATCGAGGCTACAACCTGGGCGAAAAGGTGCAGGGTGGAGATGTCCTGGAGGATGTTGGACTGGCGGTTCGTGATGAGGACCATGTACAGCTCATCCAATGGCTGGTACACAAATCGCACATTGTCCTGCTCGACTGTGGTGTGCTGAGAAGCGGTATCTGCGAGTTTCGGAAACGATGCGAGGAGTGCTTCGACACGGGACCTTTGCATCTGGCGGAATTGGCGAGCCAGAATTGGCTTCCCTGAGCGGGTGGTAATGGCTGCTGTGAGGACGACCTAGTATATGTGAGCCATTGCGGGTGGGGTTTGAGGGGTGTGTCTTAGGCAATCAAACGTACCATCTTGGACGATTATCTGCGCGTACACCAGGAGTCGTGGTCGGTATGCAGCACGGCGTGGGCTGAAGGTACTACGAGAAGACACGCCAGCTGGACAAGACAGTCTCTCAGTCTCTCTCTCCAGTCTCGCAAGGGGTCTGCCAAGGCGGGATGGCCCGCCGCCATTATTCCTCGTCGCCGTTCTCGATCATGTCCATCTCCCCCTTCACCAACCAACGCACTCTACCTCTTCAACCACACACTCCCTTGCCATCGACATTTCATCCCCAGCTCGAGCTTGCTGCCAATATCACCCCTTCGACCGCGACCGTTGCACCTTCTGCGCACTTCTCGCCGCCACCATCAGGCAGAACCTGTCACCAGACAAAGCCAGTGACACGTGAACGCGCCGCGCCGACGTTTCCAGCGGCGCCTACCCTGCTGTACCGTGACTGATCGACCGCAAATACCCTACAGCTGTGGCCGTCAAGGCATTAAAGACGCATTCCCGAGCTCTGGCTCCTCAACATCACCCATCACACACGGCCCATCATGGCTACAAGTACTGCATTCGCTCCGCTTCCCGTTCCCGTACTCGACGACAGCATGGAGCTGACCTCATCACCTGGAGTCAGTCATGCCGACAATGACATCGACCTCGATCTCGACGACTATGGCGGAGTGCAGCTTACAGACGATGAACACATGATGGAAGATTCTCAGCCCACGCGTCCAGAAACAGCCAACGACGACATGATGGAGGATGCTGAGCAGATGGCTGGCACCCCCATAGTCGAAGAAGTTATGCATGATGATCCTGTGAATGTCACAACGTACGACCACGATGAAGAGCTCATCGACTATAGTGATGACGAATATCAAGAAGACATCCCAATCGCGGACGAAGCCGACGCCACTCAAAACACCGAGAATAGCTTCGTTGCACCTACGGAGGCTGTGACCGAGCCGGAGGCTGAGTCGGTTGAAGAGGAGATCGCGCGCAATGCCGAAGACGATGTCCATGAGGAGCCAGACGCTGTGCCATCTCTGCTTTCAGACACCGTGCCGGCGGCCAGTGGAATCGAAGCGCCGCAGCAGCAAGGACTTCAGTCAGATGGCCCACTTAAAGGCAATGATGAGCCTGCTGCTGAAATTTCTGCTCCTGACACCGCAAGCCTAGAGCAAGCTACTACACTCGTTTCAGATCCCGCAGATCTCTCTGGTACCATGGCAAATGCAGAACCTGATCATGAAGAGGAGGCACCTTCCGCAGATGAGCAGCAGCACGATGGTAGTCACGCAGACGAGACCACTTCGAAGGTGCCTGGTGCACTTGACACCTCTGCTCACTTCACTCCGGACGGTCCTCCGACTCCCTCTGACACTGGCATGCACCCGATGACTGTCACGTATAAAGGCTTCGAGATGCCTCTGTTCAAGTCCCGTTCGCAGCCCACTGGCCTTCTGAAGGACGACAATCTCGCAAGCCTCAGCCTGAGCAATCTCATGGCTAATTGCAGGCAACGTCTTGAGTACAAGATCGGTGAGAGCATTTCGGCTGATCAGGACCTCGTTCTGAGCGTTCAGAACATGGGTTTGATTGTCGGCGAGAATTCGCCGTACGCTTTTCAAACCAGTCTGAGCGAGATTCTCGAAGTTTACATCCAGCTTCATCAGAATGATGGCACCTCGACTATTCCACCTCTCGCCCTCTCATTGTCGTTACAATTGAAATTCTCCAGCAGCTTCAATCTCTTCAAGGTCGCAGCTCAACAAGGCCAAGGCATGTCTAGCTTCTCTTTTCTGCAGCAGAACGAGGATGATATCGAGTCTTACTACGAGGAACAAGCGGGAGACTATGGCGAAGAAGAGGAAGATCAATACGCCGCCACTGGCGAGAACGATGAATATGAAGGCGAGACGGCACCAGAAGACTTTGGGCAAGAAGAAGCGTCGCAGGATCACGAAGGTCAAGAGTACGAGGAGGAGCACGAAGCACAGTACCAGGATGACAATGCTCACGAAGGTCAAGCTTGGGATGAGCAACAAGTAGAGGCGCAGCCAGCAACTCTCAACGAGGAGCCAAATGCCGATGAAAATGATGATTACGAGGAGGCCGCATATGAGTTGCATGAAGAGCACGACCAACAGGATTTTGCCGACACTAACAACAACCTTTCCGGCACCGAGTCCACAACGTACGATCAAGGCGCAGAGCCCCCCGCGGACCTCAACGTCCAGACCGCAGGCATTGCAGCGAATGCCGACGCTACAGACACACAGACCGAGCAAGAGGCAGTCGAGTCCCATGAACCCGAGTCTGCTGCAAGCTCAGCGACCATTCGTGATGAAGCTACGAATGATGCGACTGGTGAGTTCAACAACAATGAAGACGATCTTATCGATTACGACGACGATGATCTGACAACCTGGCCTGAAGAGCAACATGCAGACGACGGAGAGGACGAGACCGAAGCCCACACTGGCGGTCTTGAAGAAGGTGAAGAAGGTGAAGAAGCAGAAGAAGCCGCCGCCGCCGCCGCCACTATCTCTACAGACTACGATCAGCAGACGAACGATACCATCGGAGCACCTGCAGGGGATGAGTATACGCTCGACTTCGGTGCCCAGCAGGAGGAACTCATAGACTATCCGGAAGACGATGAGGACGACCAGCCTCATGCTGCCGACCATTCTGCGGATAACACCGATCAACCTCGTGAAGACGTCGTCGCAGATGAGCAGGGGCAGCCAGCCGGTGTAACCGAACTGACCGAAGGCCTCGATCCCGAACGTGGGCCAGCAAATGGAGCGACCACGAACCAGACGGTCGCGGACACCATCGACTTTGATGAAGACCGCATCGACTTCGAGGAGGACGATGACGATGTCGTTCAGCCGCAAGCCGTCGCCTCGGCCAGCACCTCCAACTCGCCGCTTGGCAAGCGGTCGTTCGATGAGCACGACAATGGCAGTGGATCCAGCGATCAGCCGGATCCAAAGAAAGCCCGCGCAGGATGAAAGCCATGCCATGACTTGATGGGACTCCGGAACCACTGCCGTCATGACAGTAAACCTACGGCGCAGCACCTGCTCGACCGATCATCTGTCCCTCACCCACACATCCATCCACCCCAGCATCCGCTTCACCCATTTCATACTCACCTGTAATACTAACTAGCAGACACCGATCCAGCATCTCCATCGCCGCTCATGCGAACAAATTCGCTTTGACTCCACGCATCGAAGGTACGAGACTGCCAGACTGCAGATGGAAAACGGTAAGTGATCCCAGCGATATCCGCATTCACGAAGGGGACCGTGGCATCAGCGAGAAAGACGGGCGTTTGAATGGGGTTTGCTTTTCTGAGCGCGATGGAGCACATGGCGTTTTTGACGGATGGGAAAAATGATACCCTTGGATTCTAGCGGCTGCGGCCCATCGTACGGATGATAAACCCCTGTTGTGCACGCGCGGCGCAGTGGTTTAGCATAGTTAGCATCAGCAGAGTTTACCTATAGTGCGAGGAGAGCGATGAAGTTTTGTTTTCGATGGCCGCAGTTCGTCATTATTGAACACAAAGGCATCCACCGTGGAAGGCCGTGAAAGTCTCCTCGATACCACAAGTCCGCCCTTGTAGCCACGTATTGTGCCATTAATTGGCGCCTTGTGTATCAACACAGATTAGGCCTTGCTCGTTCCCATCCACAGCAATCCTTAAGCGCTCTCCGTTCCAACCCTCTCCCCGACCAGCTCCATCCCCCTCCACACCTTTCCACTAATCCTGCCCGAGCCACCCTTCAGCAAGCCATCATACTCCACCTCCTCAGCAGCACCTTCATCCTCCCAGCCTTCCCTCAGGCCCCATGCAAATTGTAACGTGGTCAACTCCCGCCTCGCGATGCCCTGAACGATCTTACCCAGGAACCGATCATTGCAGCTCAACATCGCGCGCAAGAGAGCGGACTGGCGGGCACGAAACCAGAGTGACAATTGGTATTCGCCGCCGGCGCCGGTTTCGATGACAAGTTGGTCGAAGGCGGTGGAGGCATGCGGCAATTTGACGTAGCCGCATGAGATGAGCGTGATGGACTGGAGAGGCGTGATAGGGCGAGCGGCCGGCTGCTCTTCCCAAGGTGGTGGATTGGGAAGGTATGAGGAAATAGTTGGTCCTGGGGAAATGGTGTCGAGGATCTGCGCCCAAGAACCCTCACGGTGGGGAGCGGTCCAATGAGTGGTGTTTGTAGCTTGGACGTTGGGCTGTGCGACTGGAGGAATCGGGTTAGGCATGCCGAAGTTGGGATTGATCTGGCCAAGAGCAGGCAGTGGCAGTCCGAGCATATGGTTCATGTGCTGGGCCTGCAGTGCGTTTTGCTGGTGCACTAACTGCTGCTGTAGCAGCTGCAGTCCAAATGGCTGATTCGGTAAGTTGCCTGGCCCTGGTGGCAGGCCAGGAACCAGCTGAGCGATCGGCGGTAGCATTGGAGGAGCTTGTACTTGGCCTAGACCCTGCTGAGGAGGGTTCTGAGCTTGCGCTGCGCCTTGCAATGCCGCCGCCATAGCTTGTGCAATCTGCTGTTGCTGCAAATTAGCATTTGCGAAGCGAGGATGCGCCGTCAGTGAGACAGAGTCCAGAGTGAGATTCTTCAACGCCTGCTCGGCGTGGTTGCTCACAAGCTCTTGAAGAACTGGAGGGGAGATCCAGCAGTTGGTCAATGTGAGATGCTCAATGGACGGGAACACCAGACAGACAGGGTTGATTGCAAGCGCATGGCCAGTCTTGGTAAGTGGTGCTGGTAGAATGTGATTGTTGCGCGCGAAGATGCCGTCAGCATGCTCACCTCCGCTCGCCCAGCCAACATTGAGTGATGTCACACTTTGGCGGAGGCAAATGCGATCTTGAAGAATGTCGTAAAAGGTGGAGACGGCTGCTGAGGGATGCTGAGGGCAGGTCTCCGCAATACTAGCATCATCCTTCTCAACAGTTCGCCAGTCAGGCTTGACCAAGAGTGTAACGTCTGTCAAGTTTGGCAGAGCATCCCAGAAGGAATTCCTCGCGAGAAGTGGTAGGAAGCCACTGGACATCTTGGAGATTTTCAGCGTCTTTACCATGCAGAACTTGTCGGCGTTATCGATGACAGCCAGCATGTAGCATTCCAAAAAGGCACGCTGCGCCCATTCCGTCTCGAGCAGCCACTCTTTCTGCTCCTTTCTCAGGTCTGCTGGAACCAAAGCCGACTTGTCGTAGTAGTTGGCAGAGTCCAGTTGGCTGAAAGTGGTGTACAAGACACCGAACTGAGTGTTCTCCGTAGCGCCGTGCGCGTAGATGGTTGGAGCTGCCTTGCTAGCGGAGATAGAGGACCACAGCCTCGTGTCTGCATAGCGGGTCCCTCTGATTCCGGGAAGCTCACTTGGATGTATTCCTTGAGGAAGAGGTCGACGGGCAAGCGAGACCTCCTTGCGATCGCCGGGAAGACCGAGACTGCGGTGACAAGTTTGTATCGCCTCCCAGAGAGCACTTGCCTCTTGAGACTGGCGATCTTCGACAGCTCGAGAGGTGCCAAATATCGATGCCTGGCGCTGAAAGATGCGGGCGTAGATCGACTTATCTGGACCGTTCAGCCAGCCAAGACCACTGTCGACCGACAGTGCAAGCTCGTGAACTTTGTGAAGATTGGTGAACGCGGCCTTCATGCGCAAAGTTTCGTCCGCCGTCTGTTCAAGTCCTGCCAGTCCGGCGAAACGTGTGTACTGCTCGAGGGGCCAGTCGTAGGAGCCAAAGTACGAATGCACATGAATCAGCTCTCGCTTGATGGGCGGTCGAGAGAGTTGATCCTCCAGGACATCGAAACTCATGCCGAAGCGCTTGATATGTGGCCCGAAGCCCTGAAAAACGCGAAGACCGTGTCCCTTATACACCTTGCCTTCTGCATCATCCTTGGCGTTCTGCCAATGCAGTCCGGCGGATTCTTCCGTGACTCTACCTTTGCCTTTCGGTCGCTGGAATGGCCTCGAGTTTCGATTTACTGTCTTGGTATCTTCTTCGATCATGTCGTACAGCTCAGTATTGAATGGTACGACTGAGGTATGGAACAAATTGCGAGAGACTTTCTTTTCAAACTCCTTGTTGACCAGCCTCATCGACTTCACTGCGTCTCTCGCGAGATGGTCTGTGATGAGATCAAATAGTTCGACTGGAAGTTGGTCTGCTGGCCAAGTGGCTGTGGTGGGATAGATCGTAGAGCCAGCAACGGCAGTATCGATGCGCTCTTTGTGGTCAGTCATGATAGTTAGGTTAGAATCTTGACGAATTTCCATTCCCGTTGCGACAGCATCACCACCACCCCAACCCCATCGAGAAGCAGCAGAAATAGGGTACAGCGGTAGGAAACTGATCCTCGCAGAATCATCTGGCATCTCACCGATGTTCGAGCTTCCACTGTACAGAATGGCGGAATGGCTGTCAGATGGTTCAACGATGGCAGTCTTTCTCTTTTCTCTCGAGCTGTTGAAGAGCCAATTCATGGACCTCTGCAACAATGATGCAGGTTCACCGGGATCATTTTGAGCGGCTTGCTGCTGCTGTCGTTGCTGGTGCGACCGGGCTTGGTAGTTAGCCAGCTCCATTTCCATCGCGAACAGTCTGTCTTCGTCGTCGGTCTCGTCATCGTCTGGTATGAACAGGGGCGTGGGGTCCGAAGGCTTCGCAGCGCTTGGGGCGCTCGGAGTGCTTGTAGATCTAGTGCCAAACACATCCGAAGCTTTAATGATTGGCGCCTCGGAACTGCCAGAGCGTGGCGCGCCATCTCGGGGAGCTGAGAGCGAGAGTTTTCCCGACCGAGCTGACGAAGAAGCCTTCCTCTTAGGAGGCACTCTGGCGGCTGGTGCGAAGTCGTCTGCTTCAGGGTTCAGGATGGCTGTTTGAGGAGTGCCGCGCCCACGGACTTCGGAAGGGCATGGAGGTGGAGGCGGAGGCCGTCGAAGGCTTCGGCGTAGGCGTGGTGGAGTGGCGGGTCCAGACTCGGAGGCAGTAGTTGCGGAGGGAATGAGTGTGGAAGATTGCGTTGATTGCGCTGCGATGCTGATGTTTGCGTTTTCGCTTGCGGTCGGCGACGCAGGAATTCCGTACCGAGACAAGGAACGGCCGTTGGCAGACATAGTGTTGCGGACTGATGATCTGAGAGCAGTGTGCTGTGCGGTCGTCGATGTTGTTGCAAAGTGCGGAAGGTTTGATGGCGTAGAAGTGAAGGCGGCGCAGAGATCTCTCTCGTCAGCTAAGAATTAGAGAAGGTCACGGGATGCGCTCAGCGACAGAAATCATGGCATGTTGCGGTGAATATTCCGGTGCGTCCACGAGTGAATTGCGCCCTTGGTTGAAGAGAATACAGTTGTGTGGTCGTCGCTGACAATCGCAAGTTCTCTGGTTCGTAGCTTGGAATTGGGAAGGTGGATGTTGAGCTAGTGGGCGGTTCGTGCCGTTAGAGGCCGTTAGACTGTCACATCAACTCACTGCATTCTTCACGTGAAAACTGTCGCACATCTTCAGACATAGTACTTTCGCCGGCCGATCGTCGTATGAGCGGAATGCGAACTACGATCTTACTCTAGAATGGAACACAAGAGTAAGCAACGCCTAGGTGGCCTTGTTCAGACTCCTCCGCAAGCGTCCGTCGCTCCGCCGCCGTCGGGATGAGTAGACCTCGTCCTCCTCTTCGCTCTCATCAACAGCATCTTGTCCATCATCGTCCACTTCACCGTCAGTATCTCCTGCTTCTGTCCTGTCGTCCACGATCTGCGGTTCCTCCCTCTCAAGATACGCCCGCAATTCTGCGCAAAGGGCACGATTTGCCTCCTTTAGAGCCTCGAACTCACGATTTTGCTCCGGTCCCTGCTTTGTTTCCTTGGAAAGCGACTTCTTGTATTGCTTGCATCGCTCAGAGTATTCGTCTCTCTGTTGATGCGCCAATCTTATACTCTCCCTCATTCTGCCGAGCCGTTTGTGCAACTCTCGCTTCTCCTGCGTAAGAGAACGCACCTTGTCCTCCTCCGCTTGCAAATTGTGTTCGAGTTGAGAGACTTCGGCTGTAATTGTGGCGAGGATGCGAGCAGAGGCTCTTCGGCTTGGGCTTACATTCGGCTGCTGTGGAGCCGGAGCCGGTGAGGTGGAGAACTCGACAAGACTCTCTGCCAGCTCCGCTTGCGATGATGGCGCGGTGGCTACTTGTGGGAGATTTGCGTGCTCCGAGACAGGTCGTACGCTGAGTTGGACTGAACAGCCGGAATCTTGCGCAGAGACGATCAGATGTCTTGGTTCCTGCACTCGAACTACCATTCGACTCACGCCCGACACATCTCCCACCTCCGACAGCTTACTCAGAGCTGTGATAGATATGAGCAGCCTGACCATGAGTCTTTTCTGTCCCGTCATCTCGTCCGCTTCGCTGGGTGGATACGCGCGTCCGCGTTTGCCGCGAGAATCTTCTGGAATAGGCGGTGGGACGGTATCGCTGTCAGACGCAGAAATGGTCAGATCGACCACGGATACCCTCTTCCGCGCCATATTCGAGATCGTTGATAGTATCCTGCTGGGATGTGTAAGGGAACGAATCGAGGCTGCTTGGCAAAGTCGTGGAAGTCGCGCTAGTGTCATAGCGTAAACCTTAAATCACCACAGCCTGTTTGTGGTAGATTCCTCATCGAATCGGTACATGCAAGTTACTGCGCGATGCGTGGAGATCGATCACGATAGAACCATTCTCGATCTGTGTCTCGATATTTATGGCTATGTTTGCTAGCCAATCCTGCGATGCGATCAGTAGAAATCGGCGATATCACTACCGTAGCAAGGCTTGACATGCAGTTCACAAGACGATTCATCAGTGCGCGTCGAGCAATGATGTCGCGCAACCTTTCAGCGGCACGAGATGAGTTGCACAGTAGGGCGTAGAGCCTGAGACGTTAGTCCAGCAAGTCGGCGAACAAAAGCATTCGACACACAGTCTTTGCATCAAATTAAGTGAGCCATCAGTCAAGGTGATGGACTAAATTCAAGACGACAGTACGTCATGTTCATGTAAGAGGACTTCATGGTTCGTTGCAAACACCAAGTTCTCTTCCGCGCACTAGACTTGTCGTGCTAGCCGATGCTTGCCCTGCCTTTAGAGCTACTCGACCATCACGCAAGCCTTCAGATTGTCGGAAGTCCAGCCATTCTCCGTTCGTCGTGCCGTATAAGAACCCCACAGCGTTGTCCGATCTTGCTGAACCCAATTAGGCCAACAACTTCGAGATCCGCTCGGTTGCCTCCGCGGTGCTCCCAGCGAACTAATCTACCAAAGACTTCAGCGTCACAGGGATGGCAGCGAGATCACTCTGAGCCTTCTTCATCTCCTCCATGGTTTCCTCGTGGTCGCTCTTCATCTTTCCCATGGCCTCGTCGTGGTCGTCCTTCATCTGCGCCTGTGCCTTGTGAATCTCCTCGTTGTCACTCTCGAGCTTCGCAAGGGCCTCGTCCCTCTCTTTGACAGCTTGCTGGAGCTCGGCGATCTTGATCGTAGTCTTCACATTCTCCTTTGCACCGCGCTCCAAAGCCTCAACCTTATCCTCCAGCTCCTTGATCTCGTGCTTGAGGTTCCGAACCAGAATGATAGCTTCCTGCTGCTCGGTCTGGTACGCAGCATTCAACTGTGCCATAAGAACTCCAAGGCGACCTTCACGCGGCATGTCTTGATCCTCAGAGTCGTGGCTGCTCGCAGTCATTGGGGCGACAGGAGCAGTTGTTGGGGGCGCGTTGGTGGACTCTGCGAGTTTGCGCGACGGAGTGCGCTTGCGCTTCTTGATGGGGGTGGACGTTTGATCGTCCTGTTCGCGCTGAGCTGCGCCTGGCTGGTGATGCTCATTGTTGAAGGCAACAGAAGAAGTTCTCTTTGCTGCGCCTTTCTTCTTCGCTGCTGGCACCGTCTCTTGACCGTATGGTATGGATGAGTCGACCATGGTCGGATATTGAGATGGGAGAGATTGTGTGTTTATGGTGGGTTGTGGTCGAAATTTGCGCGAACGTTTGTCTCGCGTTTGTGTTTTGTCTCGTTGCTTGGCTTGAGAGGCGCGTCAACATCGTTGCTACGTATCCGGTGTAGCCGAGCGATCACCTCGTGAAATTGTCCAACTTGTGAGGGAGCCTCGCCGGGACACGTTTCGGAGCATAGCAGAGCAGTCCAGTTACTCGCGTCTCCGTCCATTATGCATCTTGCCACCGGGCGTTCCTAGAGCGTGGTTACTGAGCGTTGTGTCGAAAGCTCTAACGTCAGACTGATAGGGTAGCCCACTTCAAGCGATCTAGCAGGCGTTGTCTCGTCCACTCGCCGCTCGGTGGGCATCCCGATTTCGAGGACAGCCTAGATTACGAAAAACAAACTCGAAGGAGCGGTTTCTGCGCGAGCGACAGATATCCGTTAACCCCGGGATAGGGGTTGCCCTCAAGGCACGCTTTGTCTCTTGACATGCTGCAATCGCACGTAGGCACAAGACCAGCGGCTCGCCGATCGTGTAGATGATGCCCGCCAGCAAGGTCCGGAGCAATGGTTCGAAGTTACACCGGAGTCTCGTTACCATGTCTCGTAGGAAGTGCCTGCTTCCACAACAGCCTCTGAGCACAGGCTGCACAGCTGGGACGACTTTATAGATCGACCCGGATCGTGCGGTTTGGTCGTCAGACGCTGAGCTCGTAATATCCCTCCTTAACTTATAATGTCTGTGGGCTCTGTTCTGCTCATCACTGCTTCGCCATGTTCAAGTAACTGGAAGTAGCTCACTAGTCTATTGCGAAGCTGTCCTCCATATGCAATCTATTATCTCTTTAACTTCGACGTAGGGTGCTGACCACCTCCGCCTCCGCGAGTCATTGCCGGAGATCTCGAAGGATACGGTTATCTAGGACGCGGGCATTCCGAGGTGAGATGATCTGCGAAGTCAGAACGAGATCGTCTTATTGCAGAACGTGCCGCTAGATGGTGCGAAAGAAGGGTGATGTGTTAGTGGTTTTTGCTGCAGCAGAGAGCGAAACGAAAAGTGTCTTGGGTAGCATTGTGATACCAAAGCGTGCTGTCAAATGATCCGCCTCCATGTGATGCAAGTTGACAGTCAAAGTAAGGTCCGAGATCGTGAGTCGGGCGGAGTACGGACGCCAATCACCTGCTCATCGTACAATCAGCCGCGAGTATGATAGTTGCCAGGATCGAGCACAAGGATTTTTGAATGCATTGATTGATCTGTTACCGAGTGAACAAATTCACATCGCTAAGGTGAATCGAAGCGCTCTTTAGCACGTTTCCAATGTAGCAGTGACGGCTACTACTCGAACTTCCGTAGTTGCCCTGCTAAACAAGCGTAAGGACAACTTGCACCGCCAGCGATATGTCCCGTATCGCCCCATGTGTGGCCTGTAAAGCGAAGGTGCGGAAAACTCTCAACATCGACGACGTGTGCTTCGCCGATGCCGGGTGTGGCCTCGTAAAGAATCAAAAGTCGCTTTCATAGTCCTCGCCAAACTTGACAGCCTCAGCAAGTGCATTCATCCTTCGTCCATGCTCCAGCCAGTTTCTCCGCGAGTTGTTGATGACCAGGTGCTCCGCAGCTTTGACGATTTTCATGGTTCTTGTCGTGAGTATGGTAGCAGAGTCAAGCTTTGCTTTCAGCTCACGTTTTTCTTGATCAGTCTGCTTATGCTGCTCACGCATGGTTGCCATAGTAGCTTGAGCTTTCTGTTGTGCCTCGCTAACCGCCTGACGTAGATTGCGCTCCCACTTCGTCTCACCGGTAGATAGCTGGGTCTTGAAGGCGTCTCTTTCTGCTCTCAAGGCTCTAACCTCAAAGTCGAAGCCCTCGCGAGCCTTCATCGCCGTCAAGAGGTTGCCGGCGTATCGCGAAGAAGCATCCGCAGCTGCTGCCTTTACTGAATCAAGCTTTTGCTGAGTTTCGACTCGGTACGACCACTGAGGAGATATCAGTGAGAGGCTGGTTTTACAGCATTGGGCTGACTTACGGCTGAAGCGAGCTGTAGTTTAAGCTGTGACTCTCGCTCTTTGGACGCTTTGGCGGTGGCTTCAGCCACTGCTTTCTCCGACTCCAGGTGCTCAATCAAGCCTTGCAAAGTCTTGGACACCGCCAGCGCACTCCCGAGGCAGGCGACCTCCGCCGAAGTAGGAAAACTTTGTGACATCGATGTTTTGTGAGGCAGCAAGTCTACGACTGTCAGTATGCACGGATGTGACGCAGGTAAGTATCTCGCTCACCCGATACAGCATCTTCGTTGCTCTTTTGGACTTGCATGCCTGATGTGGTCTTCATTTTTTTGCATGCAGGCGTTGTGGCCATCGCGGTGGTATTGTTGGTGAGAGGTGCCTGTCGACAAGCGGTAGCAGAAGGAGAGAGGTTGGCCGTCGTGCACGCTGCGGCAGACCCATATGCCGTGACAGCGAGTGAATGAGGCGACGAGTGACGAGTGTGAAGCATGTGAAGGAGTATAACCTTGTCCCGTCAAACGGCGGTAAACTTGAAACGCATCATTGCGCATTTCAGCATTCGTGACTCTCATGGGTTTGTGCACTCACCGTGATCACATCCATCACATTTCAGCTATGCATATGCTCGAACGCTGCACAACGACCAGCCCAATGACCACCTTTCCCTTAGTCCCTGGAAAGCTCTGCCAATGCATCTTCGAGTGCCACCACCCTCACCAACCCTTCCTCGCCCGTTCGACTCCCAGCCATCAACCCAGCTGTTCCCCACAAGCCTCTCCCCTCATCCCAATGCCTAAACAGCATCTTCAGCTCCTGCAGCACGCCACTGATGACCACTTGACAGCTGGGAACAGCCGTTCTGCTCTCCACTTCTGCCGCCGCCTTTGCATACTCCTGAGCGAACAATACAGTCTGCGCGAACAGCGTACTGCGAACTTTCTCCGCTTGCGAAGGGACCAGCACGCCAATGAGGATATACAGCGCGCCGTGGGCATCGAGCAGGTAGATGCCCTCGGCTTCCAGCGAGGACTGTGTGAAAGGCGAGATCTCTTTGGCTTCGACTTTGACTTCGTTCGGAACAGGAGAGCCAGTGCGGGCAGGAGATAGTCGATTCCAAGATGGACGCCGGTTCCAGATCGAGGTGAGAAGACTGGGTCTCGATTCGGGTTGTTGTACTCTGAAGAGACGCGTCTGGAATTTGTCCGGCGCTTGGGCCTTGAGCTGCCAGAGAGGAGAAGGCTTGGCGATGTGTGCTTTCGTCGTAGTCGGGCTGAAGATCTTGAGGAAGCTTGCGAATTCCACGCCACCATCGACCTCGATGATCTCGCCCGTTTCGCTGAGGTCCATGGCCGCGAGGCGGGCGCCGCTGAGTTCTTCCGTGGAGCAGCCGCTGCCTTTCCATAAATAGAGTCTTGTCTCCTGGAGCGTGACTGGGTACGAGATCAGGTATACGAATCCGTGGCATAGTGAAGAGACATCAAAGTCGACCTCATCGAAGACAATATGGCCGAGATGCTTTCGTCCACATAGCATATACTGCTTCGTCGCTGTCTCACGGGATCCTCGCCGGGTGATGAAGATACCGCCAAAAGCTTGTAGCAAGGCGGGCGACTCCTGTCCCTGTATGACGGTGTATATCGCAGTCGTGCTGTTCTCCCTCGCGATACGCTTCGCATGGACATTTGCAGCGTCAATTGTCGTTCCAAAAGCGGTCTCGCCGGCCCATATGTACACTTCGGCGACTTTGGCAGGTCTCGGATTCGTGTAAAAGTGTGTGCAAAGGAAAACAGACTCGTCGAAAACGGTATACTCTTCCTGTGGTGGGAGGACCTTCGATGACCCATCTGGGTACACGACGGACACTGTTTTGCGAGGATTTCGCACGTCCTGTGCCTCACTGGCCTGACTCGATATGATGGCCGTCGTGTTGAGCGCCAGTTGACCGCGAATTTTCGGCACGCATCCAAGAGCGCTCTGGAGTAGCCGCCCAGCTTCAGTCTCCGGTCTCTCATCGACAGGACTCGAAGAAGTGGAAGGACCTTGGCGGGTGGTTAGTGCATGGACACCAAAAGAAGGCTCTACGACGGGACTGCACGGCTATCTGTCAGATTGGAGGTTGAAAATCAGGGGAGGTGGTGTAACGCAAGGAAATTGTCTATCACTCACCTTTGTTGGGCGAGGACTCCGCAAGCTGCCCGCTGACCATGCGGGAAGACTTGCCCGGTCTGGGAGGCAGACCAACAGAGCCCGATGGTGTGCCCATTCTGTCGCCAGTCCCGTTGGGGGAGACGGACGCCAACAATCCAGCCGATCTCATAGCCGCTTCCTCGTCTCTCTTGGTGCTAAGGAGACTTGACGATGCTGCCTCACCCTTGGATGACCCCGGCCTGCGTCCCCAAATCGCCGCAGATGGTTTGCCGGTGGGCGAACCCTCGTCGTTGTTCTCCTTATCTGCCTCGGCCGATTTAGCCTGCGATGCCCTTGATCCTCTCATCGAGCCGAAGCCTTTGAACTCAGGCACCGACGTTGATTCCGTCGAAGCAGCTGCTGGCTGATTGAAACCCATGCTGCGCTTGGACGACAGCGCTGGGCTTGCGGGCTTGTCGAATCCCATACTAGGCTTGGCAGCCAACGCAGGACTCGCTGGAGCAGCGACTCTGTTAGAAGCGAGACCTGCGGCGGCAGATCGAATCGGTGTGGTCGGCTTACTCGACTCGTCGGCAACCCAGCCAAGCGTCGGCGTCTTCCTCAGCGATGCGGTAAGAACAGACGCCGCAGATCCAGGCAGAGCTTGTGGCTTCGACTTCTTGATCTGATCCGGATTGTCGAGCGAGCCATCTAAAGGCCCGATGGGCGTAGATTTCGATGCATGCGAGCTCGTCGCAGTGGGAGTTCCTGGTCTGGGCCTCGAGAAATTCGGGCTGCTAGGCGTGGGCGGTGACCGTAGTCCAGTGATTGTAGCCTGGGGAGACTGAAGTTCGAGAAGGTCTGTGGCCTGTTCCGGCTCGACAGAAGTTGTTGCTACTGCAAGCTCAGTTTTGGTGCTGCCCTTCTTCCGCTTGGGACCCCTTGCACGATCTTTGCGTATATCCTGGAGCTGACTAGCATCGCCAGACTGTTCGCTAGATGCGCCATGACTACTCGATGTGGGAACGGCAGGCGATTCAGTCCTTGAAGGTGTGCTCGATGGCGGACCTCGAGCAAGAATTCCGGCAAGTCCTGGATTGAAGCGAGCAGCCAGCTTCGATATTGGCTGTTGAGTTTCCACTGCGCTAGGTGCGCTCACCGTCTTTACGAGAAGCTTGTCGTCTTCCGGTCTGGCGGAAATTGTGCTCGAACGGTCCTTGGTCTGCACATCCACAACCGGATTCTGCTTCATGCTCTTGTGCCTAGCCAAAGCCTCTGGTGTTGCCTCGCGTTCTCTTCCTATTGAAGCAGAACTCCGCGCACTTTCAGTCCGTCCTAACAGCTCCCTCTTCGCCAGAGCCTCTGGCTTCGCGGGAGGTTGAGGCATCTCGCTGCTGATCCTTCGCTCGTGGGCCTGACCAGGCAGATCTCGGCCCTCTTCTTTCGCCTTCTTGATGTCCTCCTTTTTCGATAGCAGACTTTCCTTCAGCTCGTCCTTCCTCTCGGTCTTCACAGGCCCATCAGTCACTGCCAATCCTGACTTCCCACGAATAATGTTATCCTTCAAAGTGTCAGGCGCAACATACTTCTCGGGCTGGGTCTTGCGCAAATTTCCAAATTTGGAAAGAAATTCAGGCTGCGCGCCTGTCTTGGCTTCCGGCGCAGGTCGGGACTTGAGTTGGCTGCGAAAATCGACGGGTGCTTTCGATGCAGTATTTGGCGACGGTTCGGGTTTGCTCGGGGACGGGGCTTTGATGGACTTTGCCCGCGACCTGGAAATGGCCTGTGTTGGTGTTGAAGGAGTCTCTTGAGAAGTAGAAAAGGTTGGCAAATCCATGCCGTTGGTGGAGATGTCCTGGGTCTTCTCGCTAGCTACTGACGGCACATCAAGAGGTTTTGATGTGTTGTTCTGAGGCTCTTTGACAGGGTCTGCTATTTCCTGCGTGGGCTCCTCGCGTTTCTCCAAGACTGGCGCTGGCTGCATCTCGAATGCGGACTGCAATGCCGCGGGTTGCCGTCCTTCACCTGCTCTTGCGCTTGACAATGACGAAGCCGTTGGAGGGCCGCTGAATTTGTCTGTCGCCCACGTAGATTTTGACTTCAAACTCGGCGAGCCAGTCGGCGAACTGTTCACAGCATCCCTGGAATCCGATCGCCGGAGCAAGCTAGGCCCAAACGGCGATTGTGATGTCTTCAATGGCGAACCAGGCCGAGATAATGGCTTCGTCAGATCGATCTCACTTGGAAGAGGGTTTCCGGCCAGAGGCGTGGAGTCTCCACTGGCGCGCTGCGCCTTTCGACTCGCCAGATCTGCCATCCAGCTCGGCTGGTTGTTCTTCGCCGGTGCAAGCTGTTTTGGCGACTCCGGCTTGGTCAACGAGCTCTCCAGCCAGCTGGATTTGGTCGGGCTGAAACGCTTGGTCGGACTACCAGGAGACGCTGGAAGTGCGCCATCGTCGTTCGCGGTGCTGTGGAAGGATGCTACAGACTTGCTTCGGCTGTGGCGTGCGAGGGTGGGCTTCATGGACCCAAGTTCATCGTCGAGTTTCGTGTTGAGAGCAGGTAGATTGCTGTTGCTGGAGCTGGTGGGCCGTGATCGTGCCTCGGGCGTTGTTTCTTTGCTTGCCGGAGTAGGCTCAAAATGAGGCATGCTGGAAGATCCCTGAAGTCCACTGTGACCACTTGCAACAGAGTTGTTTCGACTAAGACCAGTACCCGGCTGAGCACTCCATCTCTTGACCTGCGAGTCCGATCGCTTCATCATGGCACTCTGCACGAACCCGCCCATGCCTTTCGTCGGCGATATAGGTCGCTCCATTGCACTGCCAAATCGTGCTTGTGGGTCCGAGATGGCAGAAGTGCGCGCCATGCTTGAGCGCTCGGGACTTGTTGCTGATGCTGATTCGCGGGAGGATCTGTACGAAGGAGACACTCGTCGCTGACCCTCGTCCTCAGCGATGAGCGACTTCAGATCTGGCTTGCCACTTGTAGTCGACGACGCCGTCGAGAAACGACTTCCCGACGAGAGCGCACTCTCTCGCTGCGACTTTCTCGACGTCACGTCAGAAGCTCGACTCTCAGACATGGGTGATCCGCTCCGCTGGGTATGGTCTACCGAAGAGTTTCGCGAGGGGCCTGGAAGACCGCGCCGACTTGTGTAGGAGGAAGTGTCACCCACTGTAGATTCGTCCTTGCTTTTCCTGTACGCTGCATTGCCAATGCCTCGATCCGCTGTCTGCTTGAACCATGAAGGATCTCTTGAACCCAAAGACGCTGCGATGGATTCTCTGCTCTGTTCCGACTCGTCCACCGATGCGCCTCTTGAATTGGAAGCACTGCTGTCCACAGCTGCCACCGAAATCGGTCGACTTGAAGCCAATTTCGATGTTGGTCTCCGTTGCTGCCACGAGAGCGTGCCAGAGCGCGCCAAATTCGTCGCACTGGGCCCTACGTGTGCACTCGAGTGTGATGAAGTCGCAGTCGATGCTGAACTCCTTTGCGATGATGTGCTCGATCTCTTGATGGACCCAAACCCTTGAAATTCGGGCACATCCTCTATCTTCGGCGAAGGCTTCTCGGGCTCCATGGCGGGCGATGTCAACCGCTTGAGACTGTCGCTGCGGGCATCGGCTATTTCGCGTGTGGTTGAGGCGGACGGCGGAGTCATGAGCACCGGCGGAGATGTGATTAGACTGGCATTGGTCGTGACTCTCGACAGCGGGCGAGTGTTCGGCGTGGATACTGCTGTGCTCTGTTTTTCCGGAGAAATGGATCGCGCGCGTTCTGTGGTAAAACAACACTTTGATCAGCCCTTGCGCGTCGGTGGAGATATTTGTTGGGTTTCTGTCTGCGCGCATAACAACCAACCCCCACTACGGTCTCATCTTTTTGCGCGCATTGGGATATGCAGTGTTTCGTGATCCGCTCTCAATGTTGTATACATACCTGCTCGTCTGGCCGCACGCTCTTCCCTTCCCCGCTGCACTTCCTCCTCGAGTTTTCTGAAACGCTCGGCGTCTTCCCGTTCTCGCTTCTCCGACAACTCTCTCACGGACTTTAGGAACGCCGCAGGATCGAGATCGCTTTCGTTGGCCGCGTCTCGTTGGCGTTGTGTGGGACCGGGCTGATGTTGTGCGCCAGACGCGTACGTGGTCGAGGATGGAGTCAGCGCCATGATGATTATTATTATTCTTCTTGGACCGTGTCAACACGCGGCATGGGTAAACCGTCCTAAGAGCTACAGGGATCCTGCTGCACGAAAGTTGAGATGGATACGACAAGGGAGGGGACGGCTCTGTGCCAGGGTGCAATATCGAGAGAGATGAAAACACTTCACGGGTGAAAGGACGATGTCTATGTAACGCGCGGTTGGAATACACTTCGCTCCAGCCGTTACCTCCCCAAAGATCTCACCAGCCGAGCGTGGAATGCTGATCGCGATCGGGCCTTGTCCCTGCGGCCCATTGTGAAAACAATGGACATCTCAACGCAACAATGCAGGCCACTCGGATCTGGCCTGCGTTGCATCTCACGTTTGAAACACTCACGCGTCCTTTGCAGCTCACAACCAGGTCGTCCATGCGCGATGGCGTGTGTCTGGAGGTCTGACCGTCGGTCCGAGCTAGACCACTTGAGAAGAGTCTTCGCATCGTGTTGGTCATATGGTCAGTAGAGGAAGAGTCTGTCCTTGGCGTCCTGCACAACCCATTGCAAGCCTTCCTGCAAGTTGAGTCCCGTCATGGCCGAGCAAGGCAGGATGTGCCATTTGTGTGTGAGAACGCTGTCGAGTTGCAGGCCCTGCAGACGATCGCTTAGGTAAGATTGTGTTGACCGAGGGTTGAATACCCTACACGGCTTGGTGCTCACCTTGCGAATATCGTCCTCGCTCATACAGCCAGGAACATCGCTCTTGTTCTTGAAGACGAGGAGAGAAGCGCCCATCAGACGCTGCGTGTCATTAGCTCTAAAGTGTCGGAAGAGATGGCAAAGACGGCGATACCTCCTGGACCAGCAGGCCTTTCAACTCCTGACGGCAGTCATCGATTCGCTCCCTATCGGTGGCATCGACTACCCAGATAAGGGTGTCCGTCTTCTCAAAGTAGTTCTTCCAGTATGTTCGGAGCGTCTTCTGGCCCCCGACGTCCCCTTCACGCACGTCAGTGGCAATAGACGTGATGTGATGCTGTCTCACTCACAGATGTTCAGTTTGTATCTTCTCACTTCATCAGCATATGCAACAAGTCCCACTCACATGACAGAGCTCACCCTTCGTAGTCGATGGTCTTGATGATGAAGCCGAGCGTCGGACTCACGCTGTTCACATCCTCGTCCATGATCTTCTTCACAATCGTCGTCTTGCCGGCATTGTCCAACCCTCTGCAACACTGGTCAGTCCAACTCCTTTGACATCGGCTTCGTACCATCCACTGACAGCATCAGAATCCTCATCTCCTTGTCCTTGAGACGAGCCTTTCTCAATATCGACAACATTCTCGGATACTTGTTTTCCCTTGACAGAACACAAGAGAAGAAGGAGAGAAACCAAAGGTTCACTCGCTGCATCGATCACGTGGTCCGACCTTCAGGAGACAAATCAAACACCATCACTCATACCTGCCTTCCAGTCAGCACTACTGATATAGGTCCCTCATCGTTGCTCTTCTGATTGCAACATCGACTCCCACGACTCGACCACATCCATCAATTGAAAACAACATACCGAGATCGACATGGCGACCTTCTTGACGCAATCACCGCCACAACCTGGCGACGGCAACTTCCTCACACAGACGATCAATGAGAACGTTCGCCGCGCTCATAGGCGACAACGCGGCAAGAAGCAAAAGAAACTGTCGTTCTTGCCGCAGGATGCTCACTCGATCGCTGCTGAAGAGGAAGCCTCCGAGTTGCAACATTTTAGCAAGACCATTCCGAGTTTCCTCGACCGGGAAGGAGACAACGACAATAGGCGAACACTCTCGGACAATAGGTTCTTAGCGCCTCGGGCCGAAGCCGTTCTCGACGCATATGACACACCAGAGCACTTCACTTTCCTTCACCACCCACAACCACTTCGGCAAATACCAAACATCGTGACCATGCCTGCACGTTATGACTATGGCCCCAATGCCTCGACGACGGGCAAGGCGAGCATTCCGCCACACCTCAGAGCGAGACATGCTGCCGACACTCAAAGTCGGAGCAATACCGACAAAGCTGCGCTCCGAGAGAAACTTGAAGCACTCGGTGCTAAGGTCGGCAGCCCGAAGGCGGTGATCAAGTCGGCGGGCGAGCAGTTTGACGCCTTGGTCTCACCGCAGAATGCAGAGTCAGCGTCCGTCTCCCAGGGCTCGGACCAGTCTGGCCGTGGTCGCGGACGCGGTGGGGGCTGCGGTAATGCGCAAGGTAAAGCTCGGGACCGTCGAGACTCCAAGCACATCAATGCGAGCTTCGTGAAGGCTCAAGACAACACCGGCGCTGGACTCAACACTTCTACTGAGCCAAGAAGAGGCGGTGGTCACGCAGCCGCCAGGAACTCCCAGTGGCCCAGTCGCAAGGACTTCCCCGATCCACCCCCAGACCGTTGGAAGACCGATTGGGCGGGCACCAATCGCAACAGCTGGGACAGCACCACCATTGAATCCGGACGTGCTTCGAGTGGTTGGGGCACCAAGCAGAAGAAACGTGATGCTCGCCAAGCAGGTGTGCCCCTGACCGGCTTCGATGGCAACTTCGCACCACCACCAGTGGACTGGGACTGCAGACCTGCCTTCCGCGACGGACAGACATACGATCAGATCATGCAGTGGATGGCAGGCATCGAAACTTTGCTTTGCGGAATCACACGCCGTGTGCCTATCGAGGATGTTATTGCTGGAGATGGGATCACCTACGTCTTCAGCATGCCAGGAGTGAATCAAAACTCAACTCAGGACAACACGAGGAAGCAGATGGGGGAAATTGCGCCTCAGCATTGGGTGCCAGTGACTCTCGGTAGGAAGGCTCCTGGTTCGTTCTGGGACGAGGTCGTGCCTGAGAAACCGCAACCTTGCGATCCTGAGGATCTGGTCGGAACCCGTCCTTGGTGGGAGAAGCATGTCAAGGCTGTCGACTCTGAGAACAATAAGGTGCATTTCCTCAATGATTTTGAGGCCCCTCCTGAGCTTGGCGTGGACCCGAACGAAGAGGACGCCGATCAGAAACTCAAGCGAAAACACGATCTCGGCAGTCTTACGCACGCCGAAAATCGCATCCGTCTGGAGATCGCGCGCAAAGAAGCCAAACTCGCGAAGCAAAGGAAAGCCGCCGCGAAGCAAGAGCGATTGACAGCCGTGATCGACAACATGGACCACCACCGGATCAAAACTGGCGTCAGTCTCTTCGTCCGAGCCGCGCGAAAAGAAGACATGGCCGCTATCACAGAGATTTACAATTACTACATCACCAGTACATGCTCGACCCCGGAATTCGACCGTCGTAGCAAAGAAAACATGCACCAACGCTGGCAGGATGTGCGTCTGAATCGCATGCCCTACCTCGTCGCCTGCGAGCGTGGCGGTATCATCAAAGCCAGGAACAACAAGAAGAAGAAGTCCGTCCGCACCATGCGCGGCGACGATGAAGATGTGATTCTGCCGGATAAAGTCATCGGCTTCGCCTTCGCTGACGACTTCAACGACCTGAAGGGCATGTACCGCTTCACCGCCGAGATGGAAGTCTACGTCCACAACGACTACTACATGAAAGGTGTGGGCAAGTGTTTGCTCGATAAGCTCATGGGACTGTTGGATGGACATTACCTCGAGCGCGGAGGCTATGATGCTGTGGGCGAGGACATCAATGGTACTGGTCAGCAAAGGGTAGTGAAGAATATTGTGGTGCATTTGTCGTATGACAAGTCGGAGAAGTTGGAGTGGGTTGGGAAGTGGTTGGAGGGATGGTTGCAGTTTCGTAAGGTGGGACAGTTGGAGGGAATTGGTACGAAGAATGGCAAAGCGTAAGTTGTTCTTTGAGAATCATGACGGTATGTTTGAGGGCGGGCTAACATCATTCACAGTGTGAGCATGGCCATCTTTCAGCGCGAGACGGGCGAACCGCTCAATCACGCCAATCCACCGATCATGATGGAGTATCCGACTACCATCGGATGAAGGACGAGCTCTCCTTGGGTCCGGGATACCATGAAGCTGCGGATTGCGTACGGAAGTCCTGGAGTGGTGGCTTGTTTTTGCGTCGATGGCGATTGTTTCCTTTTGCTTTGCTGTTAGGTGAACTTTTTGCTTACTTGCAAGACTCTCACGATGGCTCGTGGCGAGAGTTGCATCTGAGAGCAGTTACTACCAATGAGACCAATTCAGGGCTCGAGAGACGATTACGAACAAAAGCGAGCATCATGATTTGACGAGAAGCAACTTCGTTTGCATTTCGAGAATTCAAGGTAGCCCTTACGCAAGATCACTTCACTTCATCATGCTCAAATGTTTCGAAACGTCTTTGTGCCTCCTCCTCATTACCTCGAGCGTGAAAGTCTCATGGTCGTCCCATCGTATACCGTGACCTCGCAATGCTCACGTCCCACGTCTCACCGACCTTCCACCACCATCGTCCAACATTCCTCACTCAGTCCGCGCGAACCATTTCACCCCCAGCTTTGAGTCTCGAAATCCGAATGAACCGCTTGGCGGCCACGACCTCCGAGAAGCAAATGTAGCTCGTCGCGTTGCCGATCCACTTGAAGCCGGAGAGGTCTCTGGCGATATCGGTTTCATCATCGGAGATATCGGCGAAAGGAACGGAGGCGTCACATTTATTCCTGTTGGTGATGAAAGTGGTCAGAAAGCGACATTGCCAAGAGGTGGAAAAGGAAGGTCACTCACTGCATCAACAAACAGTCGAATCCAGTGTCGGGAAGGAAGGTTCGCGTCACGCCGGCACTGTGACACTTTTAGCACGGCTTCCTGTCAGTCTAGTAAGAGGCAGAGGACATACTATCCTCTCAAATCAATGCAGGTGTTCTTCGGCCACGAGGAATAGTAGCACTCGCCCCCGAAGTCGGGCTCGGTGCAGATGTTCACGCCGGCATTCAGGTCGGTGGTGTTGGTGGGCGCGCGTGGCGTGAAGAGGAGGGGAGATGGGAGCGCGGTGGTGAAGGTGATGGCGGTGGTGGCGAGGAGGGTGAGGAAGGTTGTGAAGGGCGGCATTGTGTTGTTGTGTTTTTGATGGTATTGTTTTTGTTCCTGTTAGGTCTCGATAGGCTGTGATGATTCTGGTGATGTTCGTGTCGCTTGTAGGGAGAAGATGAAGTGCAGCGGTCGTTGTCACAGGGAGGAGGAAAAGACACGGAGCAACCGGCATGAAACTAAGGAATGCGCGCACAATTTCGAGAAATTTGCCGGGCCAAGGAGATGCTCAACGTGTGCGACATGCGTTACCGAGCACAAGGACAGAATCTTGGTGAGACGAGGAGGCAATGCGTGGTATGTGAAAACTGTTCCTTTTTCTTCGTCTTGGATGAATCAATATCTCACTTACTACGTTGGGTATCGTGGACACACTCAAGCCTTTCCTCCCAAAATACACTGTGAAGCTGCCTCGGATGAATTCAACACCCGAGGGTAAAAGAAGAGAGCGAATCGATACTCGAAGCCATCCTGTATCGATGGCCCCTCAGAGTCCAATCCATTCAGTCTGGGCTCGCCCGTATTACGACAACTTGTTGAGGGCCTTCTGCAGCGCTTTCTTCTCCCGGCCATCTCGATCCAGAACACGGATCCAATCGCGCAGATGGATGGCCTTGCCCGTGACCTCGTCCTCCCTCCAATCGCCCCAGGTCGGCACTTTCTCAACCTTGGGCGCGGGAGTCGCAGCAGCTGAAGCTCCACTCGGAGCACTCTCGACCTTGGGCGTCGCCGTACCGCTCCCTGCAGGAGTTTGCTTGGCGAATCGGTTGGTAGGCATGTTGCTGACGCCCCCAGTCATCCATGAGAACTTCTTTGTTTTGCTACCCAAAGCCATCATCGCGGCCGTCTGGTTGGAATTCTGCAATGTCTGCGCTCCAGTTCCTGTGGCCTCTTTCGCTTTCTTGGCAAGCTCCTTCTTCGTGATCTTCTCAGTGGCAGCCGCTGCTGCGAGCATTTCCTGCGACGGTTCCGCAGCCAGAGTGCCATCGGCAGGCTCGGCCGCAGCAGCTTCTTTCCGCCGGGCTTCGCGCTTCTTCTTCCGCTCCTGTTCAGCGCGCTTATCCTTCTCGGCAATCTCGCGCAGTCGAGCGTTCAGTGAGCTTTGGCAAGACACGGTTTGAACTGGCACTGAAGCCTCCTTGCCGCCGTTCGCCACCACCTCGCCATTCTCAACCGGTGGCTGGCCATTCATCTTCTCCCACTGCGAACCTGTAACATTCTCAGAAACGACTGTCTCCTGGGTTGCCTCGCCCTCGCCCACGGCGATGTCTGCAAATTCTGGCGGAACCACCCGACCGTGATCGCCATATCGTCGCGCACGTGCAAGACCATACGCATCGTCAATCAAGCCTCTTAACCTCTCACCTGCGGCAAGACTGATAAGCGAAAGAATGGAATCATATGCCACTCCCGCGTCGATCATGCTTTCAGGTTTGACCTCCGCGACTCCGTCCGTCGCTGCACCATTCATCATCACCTGAGTCTGCATCGGTCCGGGATTCCGGACGTATACTCCACTTGTATCCAACTTCACTGCGTTCTCCGATGCGCGCAGATGCATGCGATTCCTGACGCAGTTGCCGAGGAGAAACTGGTTGTTCAAGTGGTGTTGCTCCCGAGTGGCTTTTGCCCGCGCAGCCTCGCCTCGCTTGCGAATAGTCTCTTCTTCAATCTGCTCTTGTGACTGTGCTTGGCCCAGCGTCCCAGCCATCGCTCCGTTCGGTCCTTGACTGCCAAATGAAGTGCCCTGTGTGAGCATGTTGAAGCTGTTGTTCCCGCTGAGAGTACTTGAACCGAACGATGTAGACTGTGCCGTGGCAAAGCTATCACTCGCACCATGTCTGTTATTCCATGTGTTGTGCAAATAATTCTCCTCGTCCTTGAGATTGATGCCGCTTCCAAAAAGACTGTCTCCAATATCCTCCACTCCCACCTTCTCGTCCTTTTCCTCTTTGTGCGGTCTCGGTGGAGGAGGCATCATGGAAGATCCGGTCGAGGGACCTGGACTGGTCTGCGTTGGTCGCTGCTGACTCTGAGGTTGCTGCCATTGCATCTGCTGTTGTGGAGGATGATACGCTTGAGGAGTATTGAACGAGTTCTGCGGAGAACCGGCATACGACGCTGGGCTGTACGGTGATTGCACTGCCTGACTCGCGTATGGATTACCATATGATCCCGCGCCCGGCAGTCCGTTTGGACTGTTCGCATATGCCGGAGAACCGTTCTGAGGCGACATGGGGCCAGGAGATAATCGCTGTCGCTTTGCTGGAGGCGGCGCGTACGGCGACTGATTTGTGGGTGATCCGGCATGATTCGGGTTGTATGGCGGGTATGGGCTGGGTGGCTTCTGCGCCGCAATCGGCGGCGCCATGTGTGAGTAAGACATCGTGCGAGTCTGCGCCGACGCAGCGTCTCCTGATGGAGATACTTCTCGACGGGGATGTGTATCAGGATGGGCGGCGCGATGGACACGCGAGGTGCGCCGTCCTCAATCCGTTGGTGCCTCAATCTCCTCCTTCATCAGATGCCCTGTTCCGGTGTGATGTGGTGTATCGCGTCGTTTGGTAGAATATGTCGTGTCGGTCGCAGTTCTCGGCAGTCCTGCGCAGTCGTATTCGATTCGTCCTGGAGTTTGTCGAGGTAGCGATGATGATGGAATTCGGTAGATTGACTGTCGCACTGGACGCTCTCAGAAGTGCGGCCTAGCGGCAGTCAAAGCGGCTTGCGGCCCGAGAGCGCCCGTGATGCCCAGAACGCGCTTCACTTCCTGACAACTCATCTTCCAGTCGTCGACTTTCATCTTCATAATTCTCACATCCATCTTCGATGCGCTGATGCACATGACGGCCCATCTACCTGCTGCTCGATCTCCCACCACGGACTGACTGGACTCGAAACTCCCGACTGCGCCCCGTGCGCCCCGATTACAATATGGCCGCGAAACGTCCTTTCAGCGCGATGAACGCAAAGCCCGCCGATGATGATCCCGTAGACCCGTCCGACGAGCTCATGTTTCTGGCTTTGGGAGGAGGCAATGAGGTGGGAAGATCATGTCATATCATACAATACAAGGGCAAGACGGTCATGCTAGATGCTGGTATCCATCCCTCGTATGAAGGACTCGGTGCTTTGCCTTTCTACGACGAGTTCGACTTGAGCACCGTTGATCTACTTCTCATCACGCAGTAAGTATCTTCCCTCTGTGTTTTTGGCATGGATACAAGCGACCACCACGGCATGGCAGCAGCACCACTACTAGTTTGACAAGAGGCGGAACTGTAATGGCTATCATCTCATGCCCAATGCAACGATAGTAGTCTTCATAGCAACTGTATGCCATTTGTTCCACATACGGTCTCTTTTTCCTTTGCCAGCAGCACATGCCGTGGTGACAGCGCCAGCTGTTCAGAGTCCTTCTCCCACTCGAGTGTCCAATGCTAATATCTTACTTCAAGTTTCCACCAAGACCACTCCGCATCACTGCCTTACGTCCTCGCAAAGACCAATTTCGCCGGCCGTGTCTACATGACACATCCGACAAAGGCCATCTACAAATGGACGACTCAAGACGCCGTCCGTGTGCACAACACACACACCCCTGCATCCTCCACATCAGGGACAGATGGCTACGTTAGCCAGCTGTACACTGAACAGGACATTCTCTCGACATTGCCCATGATTCAGACCATCAGCTTTCACACGACACACTCGCACAATGGCATTCGCTTCACTCCATATCCTGCAGGCCACGTATTAGGAGCTTGCATGTATCTGATCGAGATTGCCGGCCTCAACATTCTCTTCACTGGCGACTACAGTCGCGAGACAGATCGCCATCTCATTCCAGCCGCAGTACCACGGAATGTGAAAGTTGACTGCCTCATCACAGAATCGACCTTCGGCATCAGCACTCGGACGCCTCGACAAGAGCGTGAAAATGCTCTCATCAAGTCCATCACCGGTATCCTAAATCGTGGAGGTCGTGTCCTCATGCCTACCACGGCTGTCGGCAATACGCAGGAGCTCATGTTGATTCTGGAAGACTACTGGCAGAGACACGAAGAGTACCGTCGTTTCCCAATGTACTACGCCTCGGGTCTCGCAAAGAAGGTCATGATCGTGTACCAGACGTACGTGGAGACGATGAACGACACCATCAAAGCTAAGTTCCAGGCATCTGCAGCCGCCGCGTCCGACTCGTCGGGCGCCGGCGGGCCTTGGGACTTCAACTTCATCCGCCAGCTGAAGAGCATGGATCGATACGAAGATGTCGGACCAAGTGTTGTGCTTGCAAGCCCTGGTATGCTGCAAAATGGTCCAAGTCGAACTCTACTCGAACGGTGGGCTCCCGATGCGAAAAATGGAGTGATCATCACCGGCTACAGCGTGGAGGGCACCATGGCCAAGACGATCATGACCGAGCCAGACTCCATCCCTGCAGTCACCGGTAAGAAGAACACAGGCATGAACATCGGCAAACGACCTGGGGCTCTAGCCGACGGCGAGAGGCAGATGATCCCCAGAAGGTGTACCGTTCAGGAATTCAACTTCGCCGTTCATGTTGACGGGCAGGAGAATCGAGAATTCATCGAAGAGGTTGGAGCGCCCGTTGTGATTCTAGTTCACGGCGAGAAACACAACATGAACCGTCTCAAAAGTCGATTGCTCGGTCTCGGAAAAATGAAGGTCTATTCTCCAGCAAACTGCGAAGAAGTTCGCATCCCTTTCCGACAGGACAAACTTGCCAGAGTCGTGGGCCGTCTTGCAAGCCAAATCTCTCCACCGACTTTACTTCCAAGCCCGCCTGCCTCCAGCGAAGACGACGAAGAAGACACAGCAGACGGAGAATCTAAGAAGATCAAGTCAGAACAGACGCAACAATCTACCGGCGGCCAACTCGTCACCGGCGTCCTCGTCCAGAACGACTTCAAACTCAGCTTGATGGCGCCCGAAGACCTGAAAGAATATGCCGGCCTCACGACCACCACCATCGTCTGCCGGCAACGCATTACCCTCGGCGCCGCAGGCATCGATCTTATCAAATGGGCCCTGGAAGGTACCTTCGGCACAGTCGCGACCGTTAGTCCAGAGGAGAAGGTCGAGACCAATGGCTCGTCGGAGAAGAAGGAGGAAGCGGACGAAGAAGTACCAAGGCACAAGGACACGACGTTCGAAGTCATGGGCGGCTGCGTCCTCGTCACCTGCCGTGAACACGGCGAATTGGAATTAGAGTGGGAAGGCAATGCCACGAACGACAGCGTAGCGGATGCGGTCATGGCAGTATTGATGACGGTGGAGAGCTCGCCAGCGGCGGTGAAACAGAGTAGTCGACAGCACGCGCATGATCACTTCGGCGATGATCCGGTGGAGGAGGAGGGTGTCAATGGCGATGGAGGGAAGAAGGGCAAGAACCCGCACGCGAATGTGAGTCCCGAAGAGAAGTTGGGAAGGTTGTGTATGTTCCTTGAAGCGCAGTTTGGGGAGGATTGTGTGAGCCCAATTGCGAGGCCGAAGATGCCTGCTGCGCAAAATGGCGCAGACGGAGAGGAGGAAGAAGTCGACGAGGTGGAGAGGGAGAAGGCTGAGGCGGCGGAGTTGGCGAGACTGCATGCGCTGGGCATTCCGGTGCCCGGATTGGAGATCAAGGTGGATAAGGCGGTGGCGAAGGTGTGGTTGGAGAAGTTGGAGGTGGAGTGTGGGAACCGGACGTTGGGAGATCGGGTGAGGGCAGTGGTGGAGAGGGCGGTAGATACTGTTGCGCCGTTGTGGCAGTAGAAGAGCAGATGTGCTGGAGGGCCTCATCCTGATTTGAGTCCGCGATAGCATCGAGGACGAGCGAAAATGTAATCTCTAGGTCAATGGTGACCTCTGTGATCATTACGACCAACGGTTTGTTCCGTTTACATGCATCAAGTTGCTCTATAGAGAGTTATGTTCCAAGCCAGGAAAAGCTTTCATCTACAACTTTTGTTTTGACCTTGCGCCACCCTCATGCCGCGAGCGCGACAGTAGCGAGTACCAAGTACCACCGTCTACTTCAGCAGAGCCTCGAGCTCCTTCGCAATAGCGTCACCCACCTCGGCAGTCTTGGCCGAACCACCAATATCGGCGGTGTTGATACCCTTCTCAATCACGTTCCTTACGGCCTCGTCGATCTTCTTGGCCAGCTCGGGCTGCTGGAGAGAGTACTTGCACATCATGCCCAGAGATAGAATCATGGCGACCGGGTTGACGATGCCCTTGCCGCTGATGTCTGGTGCGGAGCCTGATGGTTGTCAGCGACAATGCAACTCGCCTCAAGAAAGCATTGCACATACCGTGAATCGGCTCGTAAATCCCATTGCACTTGCTCTTGCCGTCCGGCGAAGCAGTCAAACTCGCACTCGGCAACAGACCCAGCGATCCCGGAATGACACTCGCCTCATCACTGATGATATCGCCGAACAGGTTACTCGTGACGATCACGCCGTTCAACGCCCTCGGGTTCTTGACCATCAACATTGCAGCGGAATCAATGAGGTGGTGCCCAATCTTCAACTGCGGGAACTCGTTCGCAAAAACGTCCGTCACCGTCTTGCGCCACAGTCTGCTGGTCGCCATGACGTTCGCCTTGTCGAGCGACCAGACCGGACATGGCGGGTCTTCAGCCAAAGCCAAGAAGCCTGCCAGTCGTGCCACACGCTCGATCTCCGCGCGAGAGTAGGGTTCCGTGTCCACTGCGTAGCCCGAGCCATCGTCCTCCGTGCGTTCACCGAAGTAGATGCCGCCGGTCAACTCGCGGACGATGTTGAAGTTGACGCCGCGGCAGACTTCCTCCTTCAATGGAGAAGTCTTGACGAGGCTCTCGGATGCGAAAAAGCATGGGCGCAGGTTTCCGTATGTGCCCATTTCCTTGCGGAGACGGAGAATGCCTTGCTCCGGGCGGACTTTGCCTGTACCCCATTTGGGACCGCCGATAGCTCCGAGGATAACGGCATCGGCGGCTTTTGCGGCTGCGAGTGCCTCGTCGGTCAGAGGCTCACCGTGGGCATCGATGGAGGCCTAGTCTCGTCAGTCCTGGGCTTTTCTGAAAAGTCATTGGAGAAAACGTACGCCACCAAGCAGATGTGGTTGAATGTTGAAGTGAACGTCAGCATTGCTGTTGTCAATCACTTCGAGGACCTGTGTGTATCGTCAGTGTCGAGTTTCTTGAGTCGAGACACTTTCAATGGCATACCTTCAGCGCCTCCGCGGCGACCTGCAATCGTTAGTCTGGACTGGCTTCGGAGTGAGTAAAGGAGCTGCTTACTTCAGGACCACAGTGGTCACCTGGGAAGATGTTAGCATGATACAATGTGGCAGTAGCATCGCGTACTCACCTCCGAAGACGACGATGTTGTATGTAGGCATTTTGGACGATTCAGTTGTTGTATGTCTGATTTTCTGGCCAGTGTCCGAAGGAATTGTCAAATAGATTTGGAGAGCGGTCGAGATTCGTTCTCCGACCTCGCTGCCCCTCCGGACACATCCGGGGAGCAAGGTTCCACCATCCAGGTCGTCTTCTTCCTCCCCAGAACTCCCTCATTTCTCCCTCAACATCGCATGGATATCTACTTCTTCCGCCCTCCGCAGAAGGCACGAACATGATGCGATGATGCAAGCTACTCAGAAACGTGGCAGTGTGTCTCAACACGCTGACAAGCAAATGGCATGCGGCGTGATGAAGGGAATCAAGAGCTCCCGAAGCAACGGCATCTGCCTCATGCTCCTGATATGACTTCAGCGGAGAGCTCGAAGAAGGTCAAGTCAAACTGCAATAATAGTGAGGTAGGTCTTAGGCTGGCCGTGCAACGCGCCAGCAGCTTCACGGGAAGCAGCACATCAAGTTTCCGCGGCAACATGGCAACCCGGATTTCCTTTCGCTGGGTTTCGCGGCTGCATAACACCGCGACCATCCGCACTTGATCGAGCGTCCAGCAATGGCAGCACTGGCGTTCACCCTGACACTCAATCGCAGTCAGTCGATTGAAGATCAGATCGCCTCGAAACTGAATCAGCCGCTTGCGTTCAGCGCCGAAGAATTGCGCCAACAAGCCCGGTGGATTCGCGACATATTAGACCCGCAGGTCGCCCGTGAAGGCCACGATGCACTCCACTCTGACGAGATCTTGACCCTGGACGAGCTACTTCGCAAGCTCGCCAGCTCCGACATCAGCCTGGAAGACATTCGCTACAGTCGCATACATCTGGCGATCCGAGATATCGCAGGAAGAGCAACGCGTTGGCCAAAGAAATTGGTCGACAGGAGCGATGTTCTCAAGTATGCCTGGACGGCTCGCTATGGACCATTGAAAGCTACCGGACTCCCCCTGTACGAATCTGGAGGACGCCTTAATGGCATTTGCAGGCCTGAGGATTTGAGCAAGGAGAAGCTTCTGGTCAAGTGGTTGAAATCTCCTACTGCGAAGCTGAGTCCAGCTGTGGCAAGACGTGTTGGTGATTTGGGCTTCACACCTGGCGAGTAAGCATCTATACCGTTCATCTACAAGATGATGGGACACTGACAAGCATCCCAGCTGGTGGATCAACCCACTCTTCGCCCACCGTGCCGGAATCATCGACAGCGGGAACTCCGAAGGCGGCATCGTATCCGACACCTCTGGAGCGTACGCAGTTGTGATGACCGGCAGCGACGAAGTCTCCGGCCCGACTCCCGAGATCTTCCAATATCGTGCCAGAGATCGTGACCCGGGCCGATACCGCTTGACAGCTGGGACACCAGAATCTCGCCATCCTGTTCGCATATTGCGAAGCCACACCTTGCGCAGCTTCTGGAAACCCCGGGCCGGACTGAGATATGATGGACTGTGCGTAGTGGACGAAGCTGCACACGACAATTCTGCTTGTTCCACCCCATCTTGTCAATATTGTTTGCTGAATTATCTGCAGGCACAAAGTCACAGGCTGGTCATTGGTCAAAGAGACTAAAAGCAACGAGACAGTCATTGTCATCACTTTCCAGCGATTCGCTTCCGAAGGTAGCATGGACTCGGTGCTCTGCCGCCCTTGGTCGGACGAAGTCGAAGACTACACCGAGTACAAACGCCTGAGACGCCAGTGCCGTGAGAAGCAGAACGAGACTTCCAAGCCTTTGTTCCGGGTATCTGGCGATGGCACTATGAACATGCGGGAGGACGAAGCAGTCTGCCTTCCAAAACCCTCTCTTGCGAAGGTTGCCAGAGAGTTGTGAGTTCGACGACAGCAGTAGCACTTCACACGCGGAATCCATGGCATCCAAACCATAAAGAGTTGAGAGAACATTCTATTGCGGGCATGGTTTACTTGAGGATGTTGGGCCATGGCCGCACTTCTATGTTGGGCTCACGAGGATCTTGATGTGGCTGTCCTTGTTGGCAATCAGCTCCTTGAACCCCTTATCAACAATGTCATCGATCCCAATGTGACTGGTCACCATCTTCTCATACCCTGTCAATTTTCCTGCTGCTGATCAGTCTGATTCCCACTCCAGGACTTTCGATTCTCCACTTACCACTGCCCATCATCTCCATGACTTCGGCCATCGAGTCATCGTCAAAGATGTAGGCGCCTTTCATTGTTATATGCTTGGCCAAGAACTTCATGCACGGTATCTCGAGCTGTCTTCATCAGCCTCGTTACACGATCTGCTCAAGTAACACACTTACCGGCTTCTCCCAGACTGCAATCATCACATACAACCCATTGAATCGAATTGCATCAAAGGCAGACTCCAGCCCAGCTGGAACGCCTGCGCAATCAAAGACAACTTCCGCGCCTCGGCCGTCAGTCAACTCCAGACACTTCTTCTCAACGCTCTCCTCGATCGGGTTGATGACGCCCCGAGACAGACTTCTCACTTGCTCCCTCCTCACCGCGGCGGGCTCCGAAACGATCACCCTATCGGCTCCCGCTGCTTTCAAGACCAGCAATAGCGCAAACCCAATTGGTCCGCCCCCCAGCACAAGCACATCTTTTCCCTTCCACTCCGTCATACCCGAGACCTTGATCGCATGCTGTACCACCGCCAAGGGCTCAATGATAGCAGCATACTCCAATGGGATCTCCTTCGGCAAGAGATACAACTCACTCTCCTTGACCACCACACTCTCACCAAAGCCACCATACTCTGTTGTCCCACCCAAATACCCCAGATCCGAACACGCTGCCGAAGTACCATCTTTACAAGCCTGGCAGCCTCGACAGCAAATCCTCGGATCGACCATCACCTTGTCTCCATGCTTGAACTTCGACCATGCTGGTGGGTCGCGAACCGTGCCGCACAGCTCGTGCCCGAGTGTGGACGGTAGTCCCAATGTTCGGTCAGGTGAAGGACCAATGGTCCAAGAGTGAAGGTCGCTGCCGCAAATGCCACTCCAGGCGACATCGACTAGAAGTTGCTTCGGTCCTGGGATGGGTTCGGGGGCATCGTGGTCAATGCGGATGTCCCTTGCGCCGTAGTAGCGGGCGGCTTTCATCTTTGGGTCGTGGTTATAGGAATGGGAGATGTTTGAAACAAGATACTTTGCAAATTGAACTGGAAAGTGAAGGACCTTGCTCTGTTCCTTTTATGGTTGATGTACTTGATTGCATGCCGCGAATGAACGCCGACTGCCCCGCTCGAGCTGTGAGCTGTTGCTTAACCGAGCTGAAAAGAGGAGTCCGGGCGCAGTGTTGAATGCACTCACCGCATGGCGAAGGGTTCAGATCTTCGTTCAGCCGACGCATGGCGGATTCGGTGTTCGGGATTGGGGACGACTCTTTCACTTGCGTGGTCTAAGTGCGGCTTAGCGTGGACTAGTCCAGCACCCAATCCCGGCGCGAAACTGGTTTTGATAATCGAATGCAGCTAATTAGGAGTGGACTGTCCTATGGTGTTGACGGTCTTCTCACGGCGGATGGGATCGAACACATAGCGTAGTTCCGATCCCACCTTCGCATCGAATCCGCGTCAACAACTCATGGGGAATGTTTCAAACTTTCTCCTCTCCGAGCGGCACTTTCATCCCATGGTTTCCTTCATATCTCGGCCTCTCTGGTTCCCTCCATCCCTTCAAAACGCTCTCATCGTCCAGTTTGAACACCTCCACCTTCAGCGGCCGACAACAGTCGATCATACTCTTCTTCTCGCCCTCCTCCCCAGCTCCACCCTCACCCCAACCCCACGTACTCAAGTCTCCACCAGGACACGTACTCAGCGCCATCAACACCCTCTGCTCCGCAAAGAACTCGATGAAATCACCCTTCTTGGCCGGTGACGCTTCCATAAAGTACTTCCCATCCGGGTCCAAGCCTGTAACCTGAAACACATTCAATACATCGTGTACATCGAACTCCGTCAGGCCATAAGGTATCACCGCCCGGGTCAAATTTGAATGGCAGTGGAAGTCGTACGAGTCGCCGGAGAGCATCTTGTTGACGTACGGATCGCACCTCGTGCCGAGCAAGTCGTGGCATCGTCCGCCCCACTTGTCAACGCCGTAATCACTTAGCGAGTCCGCGATGATGGTCACCATTGGTCGTAGGAATGGCAGACAGCTCCATAGTCGATCATGCGTGGTGAGGTGGCTGGCATGCAACTGCCGTGTGCGAGCCGCCCAGAATCGTTCGCGGTGATTGTCGAAGTTCCAAAGATTCAGATCGCCCACTTGAGGTCCTTCCGGAGTGGAGATGCGGACTATAGAGCCGGTAGGCGCTTCCCAGGCGCGGCCGGAGCGGATGGGAAGGGTGAAGGAGTGGATGAGAGTGCGTTTGGCAGAGACGAGGTTGGTATAGAAGGCTTTGTCGACGTTGAGGATTGAGCCTGGTGTGGAATGATAGGCAGGTTGTGGTTGGGTTCTGGATGTAGAGGGAAAGGCGGCCATTATGGTCGATTACGGCCTGCTAGCTTGGTTTGAAGTGAATTGAACCCGCAGGGACAGGAGCATAGTTGGACAATATTAGATCTCTGTGGTCGGGGATTGACGGCGATCCATACGCCGATAGCGGCGAAAAAGCCGGAGGTCAAATTGTTCCAGTCGTGAGACGTCTTACTAATCGGGAGATGCTGTCTTGCATGCAAGTCCGCTTCAAAAGATGCACCTTGTCAATACGTCCTGTCAACTCGACTGCCTTGACCGTGCGACTGAACAAGATGCTCTGCTGGACTCGCCATCGAGACGGCTAGCCGGGCGGTCAGTGCGCTTAGCTACGACTTGCAAGAACAACACCGTTTACTTCATGGCCAGATCAAAGCAGCTTGTTTCATGAACGCCCACCAATGCTTGAACGATGCAAGCCTTGCGCCTTACGCAGGGTGGCAACTTAGTCCTAAGGCACTCTCATCAAGGCCGAACCTTCGCGATGCGCTCTCCCACAAGTCGGTTTTCCCCTGGTATGTTCCTTGACCCGCCATGTGCCACTAGACATCGACTTATCAGATGCAGCATTTGATCCGTACTCTTACTCGCGCGGTCGATGGCTGGATCGAAACGAACAGCGACAGAAAGCCAGAAGGATCGAGTTCAGTTTCGACGCTTTGCTTGCTGTGGCAGTGAATTGCAGCAAGGGTGCTCGTGAGGTCGTGGCTTGTGAGAAAAGAGAAGGCGGATTCAATCGTGTTTTCATCGTCGAGCTTGACAACGGCGAGAAGGTTGTTGCAAAAGTGCCCATGCGATTTGCTGGCCCGCCTGCCTTGACTACAATGTCAGAAGTGGCGACCCTGAGATATGGTAATTGTCACTCTCAGCACTCCAAGCAAGAGGATAGTAAGCTGACATTCTACACAACGAAGTTGAGAGCAAGACAAGTGTGCCCATTCCTCGGGTTCTTGCGTGGAGCTCAAAACCCGAGAGCAACCACGTTGGGATCGAGTACATTATCATGGAACATGTGTCTGGCGTCGCTCTGACAGATGTGTGGCCGCACATGACCGAGTTACAGCACATTGAATTCATTGAGTCCTTGGGTGCAATGGTGAAAGAGCTCTGCGCTCTCGATTTTGCAGCACTTGGCTCGCTCTACCTCAACACCCCAGACAAGCCTGCACCGACGCACCCCATTGATGAAGAGTATTGCATCGGTCCTCACTGCGGTCGACAGTTCTGGGGTTTCACCGATGACAAGACAACTTCAGCTGCGATTCCTCAGGGTTTCCAAGGTCCATGTAAGTGTAATCCAGCGATCCCTCACGTCCGCAATAGCTGACTTGGCAAAGGGCAAGGCATGTCTACACTCTTCGCGGATCTCAACGAAATTAGCAAACTGACCGTGGAGCAACGCGGATCGTCACAAAAGGTTGCTACAGATCATTTGCAGCTTCTGAAAATGAATATGAAGACTTTGGAGGCGGTTGTGAATACCACGATGGTCCAGGATTCATGCAGCCCTTTGTTGTTCCACCCGGACTTACATGCACGCAACATTTTTGTCGACCCAAACGAGCCAAAGAAAATCCTTGGTTTGATTGACTGGCAGTGCGCTGCAATCGAGCCTGCCTTTTCTCATGCTGTTGAAACGCCGGACTTTGCGGAGGAGCCACTGCTAGACAAGACACTCGACGCAGATGATGCACAGGACTCGAGCGAGGCACAAAACCATGCCCAACGCTGCAAGAAAACGTGGGCCATCATGACTTTCCTCCGTCCAAAGTTGGGGAAAGCCACAGCTCTAGATCCTGCTCTGTGCCGCTATCTCGCTGGGGTCGTCTCAGGATATGCTGACGAGGCGACTTCACTTCGCTCCCTGCTGGCAGACGTGAGCAACGAATGGAATGGGCTTGGTATCCCAGGCGCCTGTCCCTATCAGCCGAGCTCAGTAGAGGCAAACTTGCTCCACGTGGAGCTAGACCAGTTGGAGTCCACACAAAGACTGCGGATGTATCTTTCAAGACTGCTGCGCTGCGAAACAGATGGCTGGGTCGAGGAAGGAAGATGGAACGAAATAATTCCCATCTATCAAGAGCAGTATGCTGAGTTCGTGAGTGCTTGCATCGGAAGTCGAGAAGAGGACGAGACGGAGGCAGATGCGAGGAGAAAGGCGGATGCACTGTGGCCGTTTGATCTGAGATGAACAACTGCCGTCAATCGTCTGCTCTTCTTGTACCCCTCCAGGCTGCCTAGAAGCCGCTCGAATGCTCAGATAGCACGTTCGATGAAAGTCGTCTCGATCTTGCCAGAAACGCCCTCGACCTCGCCCTCAGCATGGTTCTGATCGATCTGCTTCTCGACAGCCCTGGTCTGCTCATCGGCGAGCTCCTGATCCTCAAACACTGTCCCGACGTTAGCGAATCTCCTTTACGAAGCAGATACCAAAACTCACAGAAAGCCAGCTCCTCGAGCGTACGATTGTACGTCTCAGGATACATGAAGTAGATGAATATGAACTCGAACGTAATCCAGCCGCAGTAGATTGCGAGATACTTCCAGTCGATGGCGGTGAGCGCAATGGGGTTAACGTTGACACTGAAGAACCCTGCAAGCTTGCCGAAAATCTGCTGAACGCCGATGCCCATCGTACGCTGGGCATATGGAAAGAGTTCCACGAGATAGGTGTAGGTGAGAGAGTTGTTGCCGATGTTGTAGCAGGGCGAATAGGCGAAGAAGAAGAACAGCGAAGCGATCTGGGCGGAGGGATTCTTGACACCGTTCTCCTGGGCTACACGAAGGCGCTGAAAGCAGATGGTCATGGCCATGAAAACCAAGGTCATTGATGCGGCAGAGAGCATGAACATCCTCCGTCGACGAAACCGAGTGACGACTAGGGCGATGACAACGGCGTTGATCAGACTCCAGCAATTGTTGGCGATGTTGATCCTGGTCTTGGCGTATTGGGAGGTGTAGCCCATCAAGGTAAAGAGAAGATTCTGGTAGTATGACAGCAGGGTGTTGCCGCTCATCTGCGTGAAGAGACCCAGAAAGACCGTGATGAGAACACGACGGCGCATGCCCTTGGTGCGGAGCATATCCGTCCACGACTGCTTGGAGTGCTCCAGCTCGATCTTGATGGTGGATCGGATCTGAGCCATCTCCGCCTGCACAAGCAACGAGCTGGCATCACCCTCGGCGTGGTACTTCGTGAGGATCGCAAAAGCTTCATCATCGCGGTCCCTGGAAACGAGCCATCGAGGAGACTCTGGCAGGAAGCTGAAAGCAGTCAGTATCTCAGCTCAGGATTGGTAGTCGCTACGTACTATACAAAGACGATTTGCAAAGTCGATGGGCACATCTGCAAGAGAGATGGCACGCGCCAGCTCCAGTCGCCCGCGATACCGGTGGTGCGAATTGCAATGGCTGCCGCAAGGATGGATCCGATGAAGTACGAGGCATTGAAAAGTGAGGTGAGATACGGCCGCTCTTTGGGGTGACCGAGCTCACCGATGAGGGAAGAGCCGGAGATGATACAGAATACGATGCCGACACCCAGAAGCATACGAGCGATGATGTACATCGCAACTAGAGGCTGTCAGAAACCACAACAGTATTCGACGTACACGCTGCGGACATACGATGTTGGGCAAAACCTTGCAAGAGAGCTCCAACCACCATGATCAAAGAACCCGCCATAATTGACGCCCGCCTTCCGAACTTCTGATTGAACCAAGGCGCAACCGGTACAGCGAGAATCGAGCCAAGCTGATAGCAAGACGAGATGAATCCAAGGATCGCGGGCCTGATGTCAGGCTTTCCCGTCTTCGGGTTGTGAAAGCCATTTCCGAAGTACTTATTGAACGGTCCGGAGAACTGTAGTGTGTTGATGAGTTGCGAGTCGAACCCAGAAGTGATCTCTACGCCCATGCAGCAGACAAAGAGGTAGAAGTACATGACTCTCAAATTCGGCTTCTTGTACCATGGCACCTTGTCTTGCTCCACCATGCGGGTGACGATGGGATCGGAGCCATGGCCGGTGTTTGGTGCACTGAAGATGCCCATGATGGTAATGTTGATGCAGACCAGATGATTGTCGGGACCCGAACGAGGTCGTGGGGTGGAGGCCTCAATTATACAGTACGCCAGCATGGTATCGCATCCTACCCCCGGGTATTTAGTATTTACCCCAGACACCCCGCGTGCTCCCCCGGACAGGTCTGTACGCTAAGGCGCAAGAATGTGACCGTGCTACCAGGGATGGCTTCCTTACGGTAGCCAAGCGCCTGGGCGCGGCGCTGTGCACTGCTTGGATACGGATAAATAGGGCTGGATACTCCAATCAGCGGATCCGTGTATCACCTCCGTCGAAGTGCACGGAGAAGGTTGCGTGAAATGGTCGGGATGCAGCAATCTACAAAGCCATGTCAGATTATGTATCTTCCTTTTGTCGCTTGTTTTTCCACTGGACAAAGTGCATCTTGGTGGCTTGGTTGTGCACTGTATGGTCCGAGCGGGAGCACCTAGATAGGTAATTTTGCCAGTGGAGGCCGAGGAGACGCCATGGTCGCCGCGCTTACCATCATGCGAGGCTCACTCCACGCTGAATGAATGACTCCAAAATACAGCAGTCAGAGCAGATGTGTACCGTGAAATCGGTAATGTCGGCAGCCGGTTAGAAAGGGGACCCATATATCATATCGGTCGTATATCGTTTGGAGGTCTGTCCGTACTCGTTGTCTCCGCTTCCTCTCTTCTCCAAAAGTACTATGGTGCCTGTCGTTCCGAGGAGCCGTTTCCTGGATGTTCCGCACCGCCGTGCGTACTGTTAGTGGCCTCGTATCCAAAGCCATTGCCCATCATATCATCCGTCGGGAAAGAGTCGAACCAAGGCATCATGTCCAGACCCAGCATACTCATATCCACGTCTTGCGACTCGATCATCATGTCATTCGGCAAGAAATTCATTGAAAGTCCACCTGACTGACCTCCGTTGTCCAAGAAGGTCCCAGGCGATGCATAAGACGGCTGCAAGGTCCCACTTATGCCGCCTGCAGTGCTCGGTGGCTGCATTGAAGGCTGCAAATAATTGCTGACGATGGGCTTGCCCAGTGACTGCGAGTTGGACTGTTTATCAAAAGAAGAGTCGAATCCCATGCTCGAACCGTTCTGAACAGCTGCTTCGTTGGGTTTGAGGGTTTGCACAGCAGATTGTCCAAGCTTTTGTCGCTCTAAGAGTCTCTGCGAGCTTGTTGGTTCCATTCTCGTATGCTTGGCATACTGCGCAGTCATTGCACCGGAAGCGCTTTCCTGCTGACTCGTGCCGAGAAGTCTCGGGTCTAGGTTTGGATCGCGACGGTCCCCGCTAGCGTAATGCCATGCGAGGTTGGTCGACGAGGAGTCCATGGTGCCTGTCAGAGTCCAGCCGATTGCTAGAAAATGTGAGTTAGTCTCTCTGCCTGCGCTTGAAATGGCCACCTATGCATGCTTACCTTTGTTGGCATCGACACCTCCAGGGCTCTCAGGCACCCTTCCAAACCCTTTTGGGGGCCAGAAAGGAGACGAAAAGGAAGCCTGTGCATTTGCTTCCGAGCTTGTACGCCTCCGCCAGCCAGGCGATGTGAACGACGGTTGTGGCTGCGGCTGTTCCATGGAGCATTCACCCTCTTCGGTCGTGTATAATAGCGGATCCTCCACCCCTTCAAATTTCTGATCGAGGATCGTGAGGATATACTTTGTGCCAGCCCAGTAAGTCTCCAAAGATTGCAATGCCTTGTAGCACAACTGGTAATGCTGGCTCGCAGCAGTTGCAAGGAGCGTGTGCTTGGCCAATTGCGATCTCTGCTCGACCCCGACGCTTGTTGGAGGCCTTGATTTGGGAGAGTCGTTACTTGCGATCGCTGATATCGACATCTTCTTGCTTGCGTCAGATGGTGTTCCATGCGTCGACGTCGCGCTGTCAGAGGTGTTGTGGTTGCTTCTACTCGGGCTAGTGGCGCGACTTACGCCGTTACTAGTCGCGGTCTGCTCCACAGTCTCCTTCAAAAACGCGCAGGCTGCGATGTAAATTGGTTGTGTCGTGAAAGGATTTCCGAGCGAGGCCTTTGCGTCCATCAACTGAGAGTAGCTCAAGATATCCGCAATCGTCTTGGCGCTGCTCATGGACAACTGCTGCGAGTTTGGAAACAGCTGCAAGATGCGCGCGTCGAAGGTCTTGAACAGCGTGGGCCGATGCAAAAGCACGATAAGCATGTGGAACCAGAAATGAAGCAAAACAAAGTTTGTGCCTTCACCAGCCTTCATATAGTATTGGAAATTGACAGCATCAAAGTGCAGGCGAGGCTTGAGTCCTTGGTAGAACGCAGTCACCTGGCTCTCCATCGCGGCTAAACGTTTCGGTGTATCGGTGGTCACATCGGATGGCTTGGTTATGCTGTTCAGAAGATCCGCGACCCTCCCGTAGAGATGTACAATGCGAATCAGAGCTGGAAATGGGGACGGCCAATCCGGATCCTTGGTCGTCTCATCCATTGATGGAAACGAGATCTCGATGTCCTTGTCGCGCAGAGTCCCACGTCTGCCCGTACCGGAAGAAATTACCCGGTCCAAGAAGAAAATGGCCCAGAACGTATCAACACGTTCTTGTTCGACCGCTCTGGTCTCGCTGATTGCGACTGCTCCGTCCGTGGTCTGCTCGTTGCCCTTAGCAGCGGACGTCGCAGGCATTGCCTCGGACGATATTGTGTCCAGCGTTGCTGTAGTGGGCTTGAATGCTTCGTGCTTCGCCATTTTTGGGGTCGGTCCATCCCTGCCTACGTACTGGAGGCCCTCCAGCTTGTGCAGTCCCAGATCTTGCGCCAATCGAATAGAGATTCCAAGATACATCCATAATCCGCTATCTCTCTGCTCCCCGAACTCGTTGTAAGCGAGAAGCAATGCTGCTTGCGCCGCCGCAACGCTCGGACATGCGAAAGTATCGATGAGTGCAACCTTCGCCCGCTGTGCAAAGGCATGCCCGTACTCTGCAGGACTTGCGGCAGTTCCGACATCACTTCCGGCTTGCGTCAAAAGTGAATGAGTAGAGAAACGTGCAGAAAGCGCACAGACCGCGTCAACGAGAATCGCATCGACTTGCTTCTCTTCTAAATCTCGCATGAAACGTTCCCGTTGAAGGAAAGGGTAATTGCATCCGAGATGTGTGAAGAACGTCTTTGCTAGGTGAGTGATGAGCTCACTTGGAGGCATCGGTGAAGTGTCGTAGAAGGGTAGATTGAGAGGTGTGCGTCCTTCCAGATCAGCCCCGGCTGGCGTAGTTGAAGATGTCGCCGTTTTCCTCTCCGAGTCTTGCATGACACTCAGTGCAGGTGGCGAGCGTACACTGCCTCCATCAGTGGAACGACCCACGTCTGTGTCCGACCGCTTCACTTTCACGACCATCTGTTTGAAACCGGGCATAATGGCGGTGGGACCAAGCCAGCGAAAATATGGCATTCGATTGCGAGGTCCAGAGAACAAAGATTCCTGTGATCGTTCGACATCCACCGTCTGCGTCCTGCCGTAGGCTGCAGCACGTGGTGAACGAGCGGCTGCACTCGTGCGATGAGCATGTGTGCTTGGCGAACGGGATCTCCTCTTCTCTGTATGTTGTTCCAGATCTTGTACAGGCTTCGTAACTCCAACATCCGAGTCGTTCCTTTTATGGCCTGGTTTCCCTCCTGTTTCTGAGGCATACCCAGCACATTGAAGTTTGCCCTGTCGGCAAGTGTCGCAGCTCGGTCGCTCGCCGCTGCACGCAGTCTTGCGTTTCCGACATGTCATGCACGCGGCACCTATACGTCGTCTGGTGAAGTCAGCGTTGGTTCAACTTACTGAGTTCGTCCACTTCGGCGCTGACCTCTTGGGATGCGGAGCTCCATAGTTGGTGACGAATCGCAGTGCCTTTGGCTGCTGCTGCGGCTGCTGCGCTGATGTGTGTGATGGATGTGGGATCTGATACTCCATCGTGTGCCCATGATCTTTGACGAGCTGCGTGATTCACGTCTGCGAGCTCGCAGCGCTTGCGCTCCTCGGTTCCTGGGCATTCGACCACTACGCTGCTGCTTAGGCGATGCGTCCCGCCGCTGGTCTTCCTCTCCAAGTATTGCCGCCGTTCTTGGAGATGTAAAGCGGTTTCCACGGCGCGAGGGACAAAACGTGAGAGATGGTTCGGTAGGCAGCTGCAGCTCAGTGTGGAGATTCGTAGGAAGGAGCGTTCGACTTCTTGGTTTTGGACAGAGAGCCTTCCTACTTAACAGCCTGAAGGCGTTGCGTCCCAATCCAGGTATGCAACGAGGTCCACAGCGACAACTCACTGTCTTTCGGCGCGAAAACGAAAATAGCATCGCTCTTAAATGGGTTATCATCGTTGAAGTCTTCATGAAGCCATACAGCATCGCCGTCGGCCCCCGGCTCCTCACATCACAAGGTTCACGCTAGGATCTCGCTCCACTGATTGGCATCCATGGAGGAAACGAGTGAGGTGTGTTGGGTGTGAAGGAAGCTTCGCTTCAGGATCGTCCTGTCGGCAATCTAGAGACGCAATGGCGGCGGTAGCAGTCATCCGTTCGCTGTGTAAGGCCAGCGATGCTATGTAGTGTATCAGGTCATCGAGTCGGACCGGCCGCAAGCCAAACGACCGTCTTCGCGATACGATCGTTCCACGCTTAAATTCGAAGTCCGATCGGGTTCACTTTGACATGTGAAGGTGTCGGGTTGTTTCTTGCTAGCGGCCTTGCAATTCATTGACCCTTCATCAAAATTTGACGCGCACATTGATCCACTGCGAAGCTTCGGTTCCTGGGCAGCTTAACTTCATGCATCGGGCGACTCGCTCTCTTCAAACAAACCTCCAAGCACAACCACTATGGAAGTCAGCATGTTCCGCTCTTCCATCAAGGCAGCCTCTTCGCTGAGTGCTCGCCGCCAATGGCAACAATTCGCCCATCCATCCATCTGCGCTCGATGTCTCCTCCACACGACTCCATCCAAAGGCGCCACACCTGTCGCTCATCCAACAGTACCCGGCCCACCACCAAAAGCACCGCAACCCGCCGCAACATCTCCCGATGAACGAATAGCGAGGAAACGAGCGCTAGCAGATCATATCCGGCAAAGCGAACAGACCAAAGTCAATCCAGCAAAACCCGGATCTGCCCTGCAGAAGCGATTCTGGAAAAATGTACACGTGAAGGAGGACGGCGATGGTGGACTACAGGTACTCCTTGATACAAGGCCTGTGCGGACAGCGGATCGACGGATCTTGACACTCCCGTATCGCAAACGTGCGCTCGCAGCGGCCATTGCATTAGAATGGGAACAGCTGGTGTCTGCGCAACAGGCTCTCAAGCAACACTATGTCCCGATGACATCGCTCACATCACGGGCGATTGACATTCAAGAAGCGGACAAGACTGGCGAGACAAAGGTGCGAGAGCAGGTGGTCCAGATGGTTCTGCGATATCTCAGCACCGATACGCTGCTCTGCTGGGCGCCGGAGGTGAATATACACGAGAACTTCTCCATGCAATACGAAGGGCCCAAGAAGAATCTTCGGCAAAGGCAAAAGGAGGCTGCTGAGCCTATTATTGCCTTCTTGACCACGCATGTCTTTCCTGGCGTCGAGATCGTGCCAGTGCTGGGAGCAGACAGCATTATGCCGGTTCCCCAGCCGCCCGAGACACTCAATGTCATTCGCAGCTGGGTCTCTGATCTTGCGCCGTATGAGCTGGCGGCATTAGAACGGGGTGTGCTGGCGACGAAAAGTTTGCTCGTGGCCGTGAGATTATTGGTAGAGTGGAGTCAGGAGTGGAATCATTTGCAATCAGTGAAGAAGGAGAAGTTCGGCATAGATGAGGCGATTCATGCGGCGACGATAGAGGTCAAACACCAGACGGAGCAGTGGGGCGAGGTCGAAGATACCCATGATGTCGAAAAGGAGGATTTAAAGAGGCAGCTGGGAAGTGCCATTCTGCTTGTCAGCTAGAAGTGTCCATACTGTACAGTCTTGAGTTGTATTTACTATGCGCACTGACTGCAATATGAATCTCCCGTATCCTGTCCTGTCTTGAAGATGTTATGTTGCTAAGGTAGTGGAGCTCAACGGCACCTTCCTAAGCTAGATTGAGTTCGGCCAGAGTGGAGAAGTGAAAGTCTACCACGACAACCTGGAAGCATCTCAAGCTCAACCTCAATCACTCCTTCACCTTGCATATTGAGAAACTTGTTGAACCGTCGTACGAAAGGGACCACAGGAGTCAGGGATCTAGGACATACACACCGAGTTGCAGAAAAACCACTCTCAATAATCTCCATCACAATGCCCAGCCAAGCATCCTCCGCTCTAGCAGACCTCTTCATCCGCCTCGGAGCCGCCTTTCCCGCCGACGAAAACTCCTACATTGAACGCTGCGTCTACGATCAGATCCACACTGCCGCAGTCGAATGCCCAGACGTGAGCTACGATGAGACCATCATCGCCGACCGGCCTTGTCTTTGCGTAAAACCAGCCGGCGCCTCTCAGAAACATGTCATGCTCCTCTTCCACGGCGGCGGGTACAGTTTCGGATCCCCGATGAGCCATCGCAAATTGACCGCGCATCTGGCGAAAGCGTGTAATGTCACTGCTATATCTGTGGACTATCGACTTGCGCCGTACCCAGCACCGTTGGACGATTGCGTGGCTGCATACCAAGCCCTGATTCAAACCTTGGGCTATGCACCGACGAACATCGTTCTGGCCGGCGACTCTGCAGGAGGCTCTCTGACGGCAGCAGTGTGTCTCGCGGCGGCGAAGAAGGACCTGCCCATGCCGGGTGCCAGTATTGCTCTGTCTCCTTGCTACGATCTGACGCATTCAGGGGAGACGATGAAGACGAATGCGGAGGTGGATGTGTTGCAAAGTATGGAGTTTTGCAAGAATCTTGCGCAGCGATATACGGCTGGGAAGGTGTCGGCGGACGACCCCTTGGTGAGTCCGATTTTTGCGGAGCTGAAGGGTTTGCCGCCGCAGTGGATTTCGTGTGGTGGGTACGATATGTTGTTGGACAACGGGACGAGGTTTGCGGAGAAGGCGAAGAAGGCGGGTGTGGAGGTTGTATTGGAGGTGCATGAGGGGCAACAGCATGTTATGGAGTTCATGGCTGGCAAGGCGGAGGAGGCCGATGGCAGTATTCAGAGAATAGGCCAGTGGGTCAGGCAGAAGATCGGTTCATGAGAGATGGACGCCCGAGATGTGGGTATTGGCATGTTCATGAAACGCGACAGTGCACGGTACACACATGACTATCTCGCATGTCTTGCTTGCTTACTTGTGCGGCTATTTGACATGTCTTGCCGACTTGCCTGCACGACTATCCGACATGGCTACTAACTTAACTTTATGTCTTTCGAGCATGTCTGCTAACTTATGCATACGAATACGTAGCAGGTCGCGCCGTCTTACTGGTACGAGAGCTGTACGCCTAATCAGCGTAGCATATACGCGTAATTGTACGGCTATCTGGTCGTCATGTTGCATCACCTGCTCGCTTGCCTGAACGCCTTGTTGATACTTTCCAGCTAACGCATGAGACCTGGTCAAGGATTGGACTTCGACTGTCAGCTTTTGTATCCTCTTTGCACATCAGCCCTTCCGCCCATTGACACCGCAGAATGCATTCTCCTGCAGCAACAAACGTTGTACGTCCAACACCTCCGTTATTCTCCCACTCGACGTACTCAACAGAGAAGCAGAAACACCACACAAACATATCTTCCCTTCAAAGAAACAACAGGAAACAACACACTTAGCCGTTCATCTCCCACTCTCAATCATTATTTTTCGACCGTTCAGAACACCACAATGTACTCGAGAAGCAAAGCCCTCAACGCCAGCGGGATTTGTCCTCGCCGGAACTCGACCTCGAAGGCGATTATATCGCGGATGCGTCGCGAGTTGGTCCCGTACGCGAAGATGCCGTCGCCGGGAAGATCAGGAAGCCCGAACAGTTCGGTCATTCGTTTGACCGAGGAGGTATGAGGCACCGACGAGAAAGCGACCGGCTTCCACGGCGTCAAGGCGTATTGTGGCACGCCTCTGAACTTCATTGTCTCGGTTGGACCGGCAACGTATGCAGTCTGGCGCAGGTTGTGGGACGCCATGGTTTCTTCATAAATTTCATGTAGCAACTCTTCCTCGAATTCGGCTCCTGTTCGCCATATGGACTTGATGAAGCCAGCGGCGTTGCGGACTGGTCGCACGTATGGTAGATGCGTGTAGGAGTTATGCTGGATGTGAAGGTCGAGAATGGCGAGAACTAGCACGTAGCACGCTTCGAAGTCGCCTTCCTCTCCGAATGTATTTTCTTGTTTGGCAATCTCGTAGTCGCGGCCGACATATTCTGCCAGGAGATGAAATGAAGCCACGGAGGCCTTGCGATCGACCCATATACCACGCTTCGAGACCCAGCAGCTTATGATCTCGAGGACTTGTCGGACTGAGGGATCGTGCAGCTCGAGCTGATCTACGAGGAGGTCTCTGCTGTGGGTGATCCGCTCGACCTCGGGGTTCATGCGGCTGGTGCAGATCGTCTTGAGAAAGCAATCGACAAAGTTTCGCATGTTCTTGCTCACGTGCCGAAGTATACTGACCGTCGCAAGGTCCACGTGGTCGAAAATCGCCAGAGCGAGCTCGTCTGGCCCGTGGAAAGCGGGAAACACCGCATTGTTGTGCCCGCGGGCTTCTGCGACCTCAGACGAGACGAATCCTTCGTCCTCCAGCGACCCGTCCGTTGCTGCTATCGACCAAGTATCGTCTTCTCTGCTTTCTGCTGCCGCGCCTCCTTCCATCTCTTCTGGTGATTGTGTGGGAGTGATGTGAATTGTACTTACAGCTTGGGGCAATTCGATCGCTGACTTCCGCGCGGCGAGGCGGAATCGGTGCGATAGTGTTCAATGTGTGAGCGTAGTCGGTGAGATTGACAATTTCGTTTGTCAATGTTGCTGAGCAGTGTGCACAACAGCGGCTAATCTTCGGATCTTCACATGCTCAACGCCTTGAAATTGTCGGGGCACACGAAGACCACTCTCCTCGTACCCGTCAAGCTGAAATGTGCCATGCGCATGAAGAAGAATCGTTTTGTTGAGAGCGTGCTCATGTCGACAGGGCTTCACCGGTGTTCGAAGGCCACCGAGAGGCAGGTTGCCGGGTCATAGCCTTTTCAGTCCAACGAGGTGCCCAAGCCTTAACATATCTTGACACCGCACACCATGATGCCACCGTCTGACACTCTTGCATCCCGGCCAAACCAGACCTTCATCATATCTTTCACCCAGGCTTTGTCGGCCGCGCTCCAGGAGTCGAGTCCCATATTCCGTACATCGTCGCCATTGAGCAAGATCTCTTCCTCTGCAACGCCTTCTTCCTTATCATCGTCTGCATCTTCAACAGAACTCGCCATCGTCCGGAACATGCCTTCCGTGACTCTTCGGAAGTATGCAACAAGTAGCGTGGCCGCAGCCCTTGCAAATTCCGCATCTGTAACTTCAGGTCCGTCGCCGCTGTCAGGAGACAGTGCTCCCAGATCGGGCATATCGAACAGTAGCTCCTCATCCGCCTTGAACTCCTCATTCTCCCACGCGCTCGCATCGCCCGCTGACGCCCACCACATGAAGCCTCGATACGCCACTGATGTCCAGGTGGGCGCTTCAACGGCTTCTGAGTCGCCGCAATCCGCAACTCCAAGATCGTGGGGAAAGGCGGTAGTGGCCCCTCGCTCGAGCAGCAGTCTCTGGTCACTGTCAGGCTGACTGCGCATACTGCCATTGTCTGTGAATGCTCCACCGATCTGGAACCGCAATCTCTTAAGTTCGCGTTGCAGCAATTTCCATCGCCGCAGGTCGCGTTGGGTAGCCTTCACTATTCTCCCATCCGAAGTCTGCAGTGCTGGCCAACGCTGGGCAGGAGCAAGGCGAGACGGTATGTCGACCTTCAGATCCCACAGCTCTTTCTTCTCACCGAGTATATCGTCCGTAGTGTGAGCCAGCCAGCCGTTGCTATCTTCACTGCCCGGCAAAGTCGGTATGTCATGAATGCCAACGCTGAAGAGCGGCAACGGTCGTAGTAAAGACTCAGCCTCGGCTGGCAGGCTCTCGCTCAGCGCATGAGGTATTGTGGCCAGCACGGAGGTCATGTATAGTACGTTCCCAGCGTCCTGCACAGGCGCCCTGCCCATCACCAGTACTCTCTGCCTCGCGAGAGCTGCCCGGTGGAGGGGAAACAGAAGCGGACCAAACAGATCGATCACTTCCGGCGCAGCGAGTGCTGGGTGATCCTTGGGCCATACTTCCGCAGAGTTGTTGAGTCCAGCCAGTGTGGCTTCCGATTGTGCACGCTTCCTCTTCTTACTCCCGGCCGTACTGCTGCCACCTGTATCCTGACTCTTGTGCTTTGACCAGAACGACTCAAGAGCTCCAGTATCACTGACATCTCCGACCACATTCCTCGCTAACAATCTCAGCTCTTCCGCATATAGCCACACCTGTCCCAATGCTCCATGTTGAGATACCAGCACTCCCACGGCCGCGAAGTTGGCATTGCGATGCGCCGCGTCGGCTTCTCCTCTCACAAACACACTTGCGCCCACGTGTTCGCCATGGCGGAAGTACACTAGATCTTCGTCCACTGAGTGTAGGCCAGAGGGCAAGCTTCGATATTCGACGCCATCGAGGTCGACATCTGAGAGAGCGCGTTGCCAGGAAATCGTGTAGCTGATGCCGCCAGTTAGCCGCCGTGAATCACTTCGAACAGCAGTGCAAATACTCACTTACCCTTTCCTTTGGTCAAACACAACAAGAAAGACCGCGACCAGAGATGGAAGCTCCATCGCGATTGAGAGGTAAGCAAGGTAAGGATGATGTTGAGTGAGGTCACGTAATGAGACGTGGTACACTTCACAAGTCAGCGTTGGTCATTCCGTGGCGCTCTCCCGCTCAAACTACACACTCCGAGCCACCAAGGTGTCAGTCGTGCAGTGCAGTCTCAGCGGTACCCCAGAGGTAGCTATGGAGGTATCGAGAACAACGGTGATCGTATCACGTCGATCGAAACGATGCTGGGCAAACACAAAGAGCTGACAACTCCACACTACATGTGTGGATCGCGCATTCTTCTACTCTACTGTAACATACTATCAAGGCTCTCGCCAGTAACACCCTCAATCTCCAAAATCCACCGGCCCACCTCTCTCTCGACCTCTCCATCATCATCCTCCTGCAGCTCGCTAATGAACGGCAACATCTCTGGCAGAAGGCTGATCCAGTCGACGTGGAGACGTTCCGTCAGGGCACGCTCACACTTGACTGCAGCCAGGCGGACGTCGGCGCCTTCGTGTCGCATGTATGACATGATCATAGTGTTCATTGCCTTGTGGTGCTCCGGAGAGCCAGCGGCGGCGGCGAGCTCCATAATGGCTGGGATGAGGAACTCGGAGTGGTTCACGACGCTGCCTGGACGTTTGAGTTGGCTGATCAGAGGCTCAGCGATTGCGTCAAAATGCGCAGGTGCTTGCCAGAAACCGTCTTGGTCGTTGCTGAAGTTTGCGGTCAAGGCTTGCAGTACGAGATCGAAGAGTTCAAATTGCTCGCTGTTAGAGTCATTGCCGCGAGCCAACAGATTCGGGAGCAAAGAAGCAGCACTTTCCAGAATGAAACTGCCGTAGCTTGTGACAAGCGACTTCAGCTGGTCGAAGAGTGCCAGTGCAAAGCTGTAGAGGCTGATATTGCGGCAGCATGCTCCCTGTACGTCCTTCTTTGGCAGAGCTCCGGCCCAGTCGACAATGCGAATGAAGAATGGTCGCAATATTACATCATTGAGCTTGAGAACAGCTTCCATGGCAGCAGCAGTGACCAGCTCGTACGGTGACGACTCGACCTCGGAGTCCTCCTCTTCTGATGGAGGAAGTCTGCGGCGAATGTCAAACGCGGAAAGCAGGATCGAAAAGACCAGCTGCGCATTCTTTGCAATAGTGGACTTGGTTTGGATCTTGATCGTTTCGTGCAGACTTTCCATGTGAAGGCCGACGGCGTCTTGACCAAGGGCGACGACATCTTCCAATGTTCGCTCAATCGCACTAAGCAACTCATGAGCAGCGACTTTCTTAGCAGTCAACTCGCTGAATTGCTTGGCCTTGTAGCTGTTTGCCTTCGCCGCGAGGACCAGCAACTGCTCCAGATATTTGCCTGAGAGCATCCATGGAATGTGGTCAAGAATAGCCATCGCGAAGCTGAAACAAGCCGTGAGCATACTCTCGTCCGCTCTGACTTCGTCCTCGAGGCCTTCTGCAAGATACTGAAGCGTCCGATCTAGTGTTTTCGGCAGCACCGGGATGAACTCGTCTTGAAGCACTTCCACCATACTGGCCAAGCACAGAAGGGAGATACGGCGAAGGGTGCTCTCTTTGTGGCCAAGCGCTGCCTCGCCAGCGATTTGTTGCGCGGCTTGCATGACCGCAGTGCGATCCGTCTTTCCAAACTTCTCGGAGATGTTGTCGATGCATGTGATAGCGGCGATCCTTGTCGCAACAGGCTGCGAGGGCGCAACAAAGATCGCGCAATTGGTGAGAGTTTCGCCGAAGATGGTCTGAAGAGCTGCATCTCCACGCTTAGCGGTCTTGACGCGCTGCTCAAGCGACCAAAAGACCTGTTGTCGAATCTCGTCTGAGCCGCTCTGCATGAGGATTGCGCTCGCGTCGATGAAGTCCTTTGTGGGCATTAAGCCGAGCAGAGCTGAGAGCACACGGTTGGCGTTGTGGTGAAGAATTTCATCGGTCCTGAGTTGGAGGCCAAGCTGCATGGACTTCTCGAGAAGTTTAGAGTATGATCGGCGGAGATTCTCCGCTTCCTGTTCATCGTTCTTGAGTTGTTTGGAAAGCTTCTTGCGCAGGGTGTCGCGGGTAAGCGTTTCTGCAAGGCCACAGAGCAAGACCGACGTTGCAGCTATCGCCTGGTCCTTATTCTTCTCAGCGTACCCCAAGATGACGTCCGAAAGACCTCGCTTCGGCTTGAGGGTGTCGACGATAAGGTCGAGGTATTGGCTGACGGCGTGGAGCTGGACGGCGACATCAAAGTTACCCATGAGCTCCGACACGAAGGGGAGAACATTCGTCTGGTCGGGATATCTTTCGACCAACATGGCTACGACCGCGAACAGGGACTGTTCAGCCCCAAGTGTCGCAACAAGGTGCTGAAAGAGAGCCTGTCTTCGATGCAGGGGAATGTGCTCAAAAGCCGCGGTGAAACTGAGCAACAACTCTGCGGCGCCGCTAATGAGGTCTCTACCACGCTTCTTGAGTGATGCTGCAAGTGGCGGGATGATTCGTGCAACCGTTTGATCGGTGACGTGTGCGCTGTAGTCATCGCCTTGCTTGAGAATGGTCGAGCTCATGAATGTGAAAAGAGGCATGACACTGTGCAGTACAAGATCCGGCGCCCATGATGCCAGTGCTGACATCAATAACAGAGCAGCGTGATGAACCTGTGTACTAGACGTGGTTCGCACGCACTCCACGATGAGGTCAGCCCGAATGACGGAGCGGTCGACACTTTTGTTTGCAGTCGACTCCAGTCCACGCACAACATCCAGCAGGCCATTGATGATCAAACCTTGGAGATACACCAGCTCTGAATTGAGCAGCGTCTTGTACTGGTGAAGCTCGCTGAGAATGTAGAAAAGTCCCTTGAGCAGCTGTGGGTGCCGCTCAGGTTTGGCACCCTCAACAAGTTCGAGCACCAGGGTGATTCGACGAGTGGCGGAGTTGAGCTTTTCCTTGTCTATAGCGATGACTTTGGTCGCGTCGGAAGTCCTATTGGTACGCTGCTTCTTCGCAGGCGTTGGTTGTCCTTGCAGCTCGGCGATGTTTGGCAGACTTTCGACAAGATGGACCAGAATTTCTGAGGACAAAGCGAGATTACGGAGAGTCTCGATGGCATCTGCTTGCGTTTCCTCGGGGGTATTGACGTTGAGACTCAGATCCAGCAACCAATCCACAACCTCGGATCGAGTAATGTCTTTCATTGCAAGCCAGAGCTGCCGCAGACGTGCAAAACCGAGCTCTATCGTCTGTTCGGTGCCTCCCAGCTCGCCTGTCGCCAAAGTCTTCAGTAATTGGATCTCTTCAGCGCTACGTTGCGTCAGACAGCTGACTAAAGTCTTCGACAGTATAGCCGAGTCCTTGGGAAACGTAGCGCTGGTCGGTTGACTGAAGTGATCCTGAACGTAAGGAACGACGATGTGGTTCCGTGCGGTACCAGCGACTTTTCCGATCTGACATAGGATGCTTCCTATGCGAAGCTTAACATTGAGCACCGGAGTGACGACCATGTGGGACGCCAAAAATGTGTAGACACCCGTTCGAGACGAGGACTTCAACTCTTTCCGAGGTGTGGCAGCGTTGGTCGACGTTGAATTGATGCTGTCGGCCAGTGCTTGGACGACGTAGTCCGCATTTACAACGCAGTCTTCAAGGATTGGCACTAGCACATCGGCCAGTAGCTTTTGTGCATCAGCTAGTGGCAGCCACGTCAATTTCGAACTGTGTTTGCCGAGAAAGCTGTCCCTGCTCCACACTTTAGCATCCGTCGCCTTGTAGTGGGCAATCTTGTACAGATCGCTCAGCGCAAGGCAGACTGAGGCTGCTGCATGTCGAATTGACTTGACAGGATCGGCGAGAGCGACGATGAGATAGGGGAGTAGCGTTTGCATATCGATCGGCGACTCTGCCTTCGTGATCTGCTCGATCAGCTCGCGCGTGATGTGAAGGGCCTTAAGGCGGCTAGAATTGCTTGCATCGGAGGTCCAGACGTGGGCGAAGAAAGAAAACACGCCCGGCTGTTGCGAACAGTGCTTCCTTTGCACCGCTTGGAGGTTCAACAGCGCAGCGAGGTCTTTGTCAGAAGGCAGAGCTTTCTCGAATGCTGCCATGTAGGCATGGAAAATATCCTGATTATCCGGGTCCAGGAAAGACGCGTCTTTGGATGGTAGTGCTGGCAGGTCGCTCAGATCAAGGACTGTTGCGATGGGGGCCTCGTCTGCCTGTAGCAGCGCCGTTCCTTCTACATCGCTGTTCGCCTCCTTCACATCAACGGCATCGAGCTGCAGTGCCAAGCTTGCGTCCAGCCGTGCCAGATCCACGTGTGTTTTTTCTGCCGCGAGTTCAATCAGGCGAGTGCCACCTTCTTGACTGCCAAAGCGGCCCAGGACTGCGAGCAATTCGGGTCGACCGCTGTCCTCGCCAACGGTGGCATCCACGTCCGCAACAGCCTTCATGGTAGCCTCGAGGAGCAGGATGGCGTATCCTTGGGGCAGCAAATCAGATTCGAGAATATCCATGAGGAGTTGCGACGCCCTAGGGTCAGCTTTCCTGGCAATCGCGTCGATAGCACCGTGTGCAAGGCCAGCGAGGAGTCTGTCCGCGCGGCAAGTCGTCCCGGTCTTTTCAATGATGGCGAGCGCTTTATCCTGCTTGATCAGAGCGCGAGTCACCTTGCGCGAGAGAGACAATTGTTGCTTCTCTTCTCCGAGCACGGCGAGACATGTGATCCCATCCTCCAATGTCTGTTCATTCCACGCAGATGCTACCGCCTCCATCATCGCGTTGATAACGTTCTCGTTGAGTGACGCCTTGGTGGCCAATATTGTCATAATCATGCAAGATCCCAAAAAGAGCTCAGGAACGTTGCTGATTCCGAGAGCTCGTTGCAGGATCGGTAGCACTCTGAGCAAAACGTCTTCCTCCTTCTGTTGTCGGACAGCCTCGCGACCAGACCGAGTGGCGTCGATCATACCGTTGACAGTTTGTGCCGTAACACTCGCCCAGAATCCGAGGAGAAGTGCTGAGTGGTGATGCGACTTTGCCACGTCCAGAACATACTCGCTGAACGCGGCGAAGAAAGTCGGACTGGTGATGGCGGCCGAGACAATGACATATCTGGGTGGACTTTGCAAGGATGCGACATATGGGTGTAGGAACCGGAAGTTCGCAGGTAAGGTCTCCGGGAGAATGGAAAGCAATGTCGGGAAGATTTGCGAGGTGTGGTATGGCAAAAACGTCAAGAGCAGAGGCTCGGCATTGTACTCGTGCGCTCTGAACCGGCGCACTAACCACTCTGCCGCTTTCATCCCAGGCTTGAGCAGCAATCGTCCCCCGAGAAGCCCCAGAAAACGCTCAATAACGCCGTCCAATTCCTTGTTCTCATTCGCCGTCATGCGCGTGCGATCCTCATTCTTACTCTGCTCGCTGAACAGATTCCTCCGGTAGGGCACGAATCGGTTATCCAATTGGCACAGCTCTTCGAAACCCTCCAGACATATTTGGTATATCGTGTCGAAGTTTTGCGACGCTGCATCTCTTGCTTCGAACAGCAGCGACTTGCTGTGCCGGGTCTTTTGCGCTTTCAGGTCGAGTTGGTGTGTGCTGTTGGCAGCGATAGCAGCCAATTGCTGCTGAAGAGCGGTCGCCATGGTCGTATTCAGTGGCGTGCTATCATCGAGCACGTGTTCTGATCCACATGTGTGTGGCAGAGGTTGAACAGGTGCTTTTGAGATGCGAGCTTCTAAAACTTTCTGAGATGATTTAGAGTTTACGCCCTGGTCCGCCGACCGGAGCTCGCTCCGCGCCTTACTTCGCACCTTCGACATTCGTTCCTGACAGCTTAACGTGACGAATGCCCAATGGCATCAAATGCTATTCCAAAATTCGGAAGCTTCAAGCCGAAAGCGAAGCCGGAGTCGAAACAAGACACCAAGCCAGATTCCCGGTCCTCAGGACGTAGCAATCACCACAAAGCCAACGAACGAGCTCTTCCAGACGATGGACGGACGAGGCGCCGGGGACATGATGACAGCCACGGTCGTCGAATATCTTCTCTGGACAGTCAACATGCAGAGCCTCTTTGGGAGCCGGAACGCAAGCGCCAGAAACTCACGGACGCGCCGCGAGCAGCAGAGCTGGACGAATTCGAAGAGTCAACCCAGTTTGTCGTTGACCGGCGAGGGGACGCAAAGAACGCCATCTATGGCAGCCTACACCGGTACAACGTCCCAGCGTATCATCGAACGGGCTATGGAAACGTGATCGGCGGGCTCTCCTCAAAGATTGATCGTGAAGCTAGTGATGGGAAGGAGGTCACTCTCGTGAGTTCGCTCAAGCCTCGTGTGCGCTCAAACTCATCCCGAGTGTTGTCTTCAAAGTACGGCAAGGATTCGGAAACCAAGCTCCGCTTCATAGCCGCACAAAGTGACCAGGCAGACGATCGTGCTGGCAGTGACTTCATCGAGATCACAAGAGCGAAGCGTCGGGAACACGATTACAACGGCGCTGATGATCAGGGCGGCAGTGTGGACTACCGTTCTATCGATGGGAAGGCAAAGGCAGACGAAGCTCCAATCGACGATGACCTGGAAGTAGTTGCTTCTGATGATAATGCAAGCACTGACCTTGAGCTGCGCACACGGCAAGAGAGTGCCGTACTTTCCAAGAAAGCTAAAGCCAATCTTAAGTCTCTGGAAGCGTGGCTAGCGCTAGCGGAGCATCAAAGCAAGCTGGTCCGGCCCGGCATTGATGTCTCTTCATTGACGAGCTCCGAACGACGCACTCTTGCCGATCTCAAGTTGTCAATCTTCAATGAAGCATCAAAGCATATTTCACCAGGCACAGCTGGCCGAGAGTCCCTGCTAAGTGCCATGATCGATGAAGGCAGGCTTGTATGGGATAACGCCAAATTGGCTTCGAAGTGGAAGGAAGCATTGGTCGAACAAAATTCTAGCGTCCTGCTATGGGCCAAATATCTCAACTTTGTTCAGGACAGCCAGTCCAATTTCCGTTACGAGACCTGCAAGCATGCCTACGTGGAGTGTCTCAACATCCTTCATAGGGCTTGCGAAAGTGCCAACGATGCGAGCAGGGCGGAGATCAACAGGGTTCAGATCTACGTTCTTCTCCGCTTCACGGCGTTCGTTCGTGGGGCTGGCTACGACGAGCTTGCCATAGCTATCTGGCAAGCTCTGATTGAGATGCACTTCTTTGCGCCATCTTCGCTATCCTCGGCCGGTGCTTCGGAGCGATTGTCGTCGCTAGAAGAGTTCTGGGAGAGTGAAGTTGCAAGAGTTGGTGAGGAGAACAGTCTTGGCTGGGCGAAATACCATGATTCTGGCGAGGGCACTCCACGCGAAAGTCAACCGGCCGTCAAGGACAAGACCATTCCTTGCAATTCTTTGCAGAAGTTCGCCGACGAGGAGAACACCCTTGGCAGTGCTTTCCTACTGCCAGCATCTACTTACGACGATGATGCTGTGACAGATCCGTTCCGCTGCGTGATGTTCTCAGACATCCGCGAAGTTATCGAACCGCTGAGCAACACAAACATACAGTCATGGTCCATTGTTGAAAGCTTCTTTCACTTCATGCGACTACCTGCCATCTCGTTGCAATCGATTCACCTGGATGCATACGAATGGCAGAGAGATTCTCACCTGGCCACTCCCCCTGGCGATAACAGCTCTTTTGCCGCCGCCCGCCAGCCTGAGAGGTTTCTCCTCCCATGCAGGCGCGAGATGACCGCGATCTTATTCGAAGATGGGTTTGATGCCTTGAAAAGCGACCTCGAGCAGCAGCCCATGAAGGACACGCAGCTTCGCTTCCTCGATAAAGTTCTTGGGAGTCTTGGCTCAGTCTCGACTCTTAACACCACCAATGGAGAACTCCTTGCAGAATACTACATCGCTTTCAAGGCTAGTCTAATGCCGACGGAGACTGCGAAGGCTGCGAAGCGCATCTTGAAACAGCGACCATCGAGCATGCGCCTCTACAACGCCTATGCACTTGCGGAAGCACGAAACGAAACGGCCAAAGCATTGGAAATTTGGTCAGCCGCGTTGAGCTTGCAGCGTCGTATTAAGTCAGACCAGCACCACGATCTTATCTACCTCTGGCATAGTCGCTTCATTTGTCAAGTCAAGAGTGGCGACGAAAGAGGCGCTCTACAACAGCTGCTCGACACGGCCAACGGAAACGATGGGCGCATCGAGAGTGAAGGTCAGTCTGACCATGCGTCTGAGTTCTCTACTCGACAATTGAGACTTTCCCGCAGAATTGAAGAAGATTCCGATCGCATGCATCTCCTAGGCAGGTCCGAGCATGCAGTGCTGTGCGCAGATCTGTTGGCATGGATCTCATACCTCACTACGGAGAACAACACAGATCGACCCCTACACATATACTCGAAGTACAGCGCCAAATTTGCTCGCGACAATGGTTCGATAGCCACCGAGCAGCTGCATCAGTGTAAGGTCAGACTCATACAGACACACCTTGAGCGACGTCGACCGCACAAGCCCTCGGTGCTACAGCAAGAGCTAGAAGACAGTCTGAAGCTGTTTCCCGACAACAGCGTTCTGCTCGACCTCCATGCGAGGATCACCGCACAGGATCGTATTCGAGCGCTTGTCCGTGAAGAGAAGGCGACGCTCTCGACAAGCGCTCTCAGCGTGGTTCAGTGGGCATTCAAGATCGGGGAGGAGATTCGACGCAGTGCACATGAGACTTCAGGATCGACCTCCAACACCGTGCGTGCTGCGTTCTCGAATGCGCTTCTCCGGAACGATAGCACTGTTGGCCACTCCCCCGCGTTATGGTTGGCATGGTCCTGCTATGAGTTTGCATCAGCAGGCACGAACATGCAGAGAGCCAGAAGTGTCTTTCTTGATGGCTTGAGGTATCTTCCTTGGATGAAGTCCTGGGCGATACAGGGAATGAAGCTGTTTGGAAATGGAACGCTGAGCCAGAGCGAGATGAAGCAAGTTTGTGAGCTTTTACATGAGAGAGGATTGAGGGTCAGGGTTGATGTTGAGAAGCTGCTGTAACGATCCTTCCGTGGTCCCGCTCGAACGATACCCTGGAATATGCATTCGAGCAGGAGTGAGCATGCCGTTGGATGCAGTCATAGAATAAAATCTCGGATATTGCGCAGAAGGAGCTTCATCGGCGGACGAGTGAGCATATCGTAGCTGTATCGAAGTGATATGTAATGTTTGACGAGACAAGTGAATCTGTTCCGCTAACATGTGAACGCCAAGATTGACGTCACGGCCCGACCGCGCAAGCGGCCCAGGGAAGGGCAAAGTACAGATCACTCTCACGCTGGTCGAGCTTGCGCTTTGTGAATACTCCAACATATTTTGCCGAACATCATGAATGTACTCAAGGGTGGCTGGCACCCAGGTGGTGGCAAGGGAGACTCGTCTGGTTCCGCGAGTTCCACGACAGGCGTGCGCGGGAAGCTCAGCGAACTCAAAGGGAAGGCCACAGGGAAGCCCGTTGACAGACACGACTACGATGCCGCCCGATCCCATCAATCCGCCCCGTTGTCAAGCCTCAGAGACCCGGCCTCGTTCGCTCCGCCGCCGAAACACAGTGCATACCACGGTGACGGTGCTCAAAGCTCCGCCGTCACACGGACCATAACCTCGTCCTCTGTAGCTGGAGCGAACAAGCCAGTCCCTTCACTTGGAGCACCGCTGGTAGAGACAGGATACGCGGCGCGTAGAGCCGCCGAGCAACTTGAACGTCAAGAGCAAGCAGAACTAGAGGCAGCCAAACCGAAAGGGCCATTCCGCAGCGATACCTCAGGTCTGAGAACGGACAATTTACCCCCGCCTCCGGTCAAGAGAGTGACCGCAGAGGTCAGTGGAGGCAACGGGCCTACACCCTCTCCAGCTAGAAGAGCCACTCCTGCTCTACCACCACGGGTTCCTCCACGGCAGGCCGCTCCTCCTCCGAGCCTACCTCCTAGGCAGAATGAATACCCAGATGAGCACACTCCGGCCCCTCCTCCCGCCTATCAGGAGGCGATTAGCCAGCCTAAAACACAAACCCCCTCGCCTTCTGTAGCACCTCCGCGACAAGTCGGAATGATCAACCAGTTCGCGGCCAATCGCCTGGGTCAAGCAGGTGTGAATGTTTCTGGCTTCGGAATTGGCGGAGGGACGAGCTCGACAACCAACGATTCGGCCGCAAATCCTGCGCAACCCGCGAGAGATTACAGATCCCAGATAGGTCAAATTGGAGCATTGCACCAGCGATACCAGAACTCCACTGCGAACAATACAAGTGCAGGCTCTTCGCAGGCCGCGGGTGGGTATGGGCAGCAAGTCGGAGAACTGCACCAGCGATTCTCCAAAATGAACACCGGTAGCTCAATTACGCCCTCGTCTTCTACACACGCACAGACTGCTCAAAACGCATTTTCGGGCATAACAGCCGCAGTACAGAAGAAGCCACCGCCGCCTCCACCAAAGAAGCCTGGTCTGGCAGCACCACCTCAGCCAGCTTTGGCGAGTCCATCTGCAGGCCTGGCACCTCCACCATTGCCTCTGGGCAGCAAGCCGAGGCTTCCTTGAGAAAGGGACATGACTGGGTGAGGTGACAAGACTTCGGCGGAATCTTCGATCAGGAGAGCTGGCTGCTAGGTCACACGTTGCTTCTTAAGCTTGACAAAGAAAATGAGTCGCACCAGTCGACGCCATCCGACACAGCGCAGCTTTTCTGACGTACAGAACGACATCTCGTGCTACACGTCTCTTGGACATATCCATTCCGACTCAGCCGGACGAAAGAACAGCCAGCCTGGATCTCAGCGGATCAAATCAGCTATATGCCTCCAAATCCCACCATTGTCATCGTGTCAGAGACCTGGTGTCCTCCAAGTCTTTACGATACTTTCACCCTCCGCCTCGAACGAGCTGGCTATCGTGTACGGACCGTGTTCCTCCCATCGACCGGCGACAAGATTTTGGCCAAATGGGGCACTGAAGATGTCGACATCAACGCTGCAACCATTCGACACTGCGTCAATCGAGAAGAACACATTATCGTTATTGCTCACGGTGCAGGAGCTGCATCTGCCGGCGACGCGGTTTCTGGTCTCAGCAGAGCCGATCGAGTTGAGCAAGGCAAGCGTGGTGGTGTGATCAGAATGGTGTACATTGCGGGTATACTGACCGACGTTGGTCAATCGTTGTCAGATCTTGTGGGAGCGCGAGACTGGGTGACGGATCATGGGACCTGGGATGTACCGGATCCTGCTCGCATTCCAGCAATCTTTGGTGATGGTACCGAAAACCTGGATCTTGCGTCAATCCTGAAGCCAAGTGCTAAGAGCACGCGGACGAAGAAATGCGACTACGCTGCGTGGAGGCACATTGCTTGCTCTTACTTGATCTGCGAAAGCGACGGCGTAGCTCCTTTGGCTTTGCAGGAAGAGATGGCAGCGCTACCAGGGCCGCGTTGCGACGTGGAGACTATTGATACTGGGTATCTTCCATTCTTCAGCAGGCCGAGCTTCGTGGTTGGTCTCATCAGGAGGGCTGTTGGAGAGAGACTGTAATGGTCGAACGCTACGAAAGGGTTCTGCTAAGACACCTGTCCGGTTGTCCCTACATTCACATACACGCCTATCCGAGCGTCCTGCTCGAGTACTTGCACGGCCACCTGGCCGTCCTGTTATATGACCTCAGAGCCTACCTGTACGCTTACTTCCACGCCTAATTTGCCATCTTGCCAACCTAGCTGTACACTCTTGCCACGCGTACTCGCCCGCCTATATCATTTCCCAGGACGCATATGTATACCAGTACGAATAAGTCTACCTGCACGCCAACTTGCACGCCAACTTGCACGCTGATCTGTGCCGTCCTGTCAAGTGACATGTACGCCAACTTGCACGCTAATGTGACCGGGTTGATAAAATAGCTGTACACTTCCACGCACGCCTGTCCGTCCGCTTACTTGACCGTCCTGTCAAGGTACCTGTACGCATACCTGTACGACTGTTTAGTCGTCTTGGTAACCACAAACCTACGGGCACGTCCGTTTGGCAGTCCCCTTCAGTTGTTTGCATACCGATCTCTGACATTACATATTTCTCCACGCATGACTGGCTCCAGCTGTACGGGTAGTCACGGTATAATGCTCAAGCGGCAATTTGTTTTGCATTCAAGTTGTAGAAGGACTCGGCAAGGACACCAGTACACATTCAGCAGCCATTGAATTCATTCTGGTCCTTCGCCTCGCCTCCCAGCAAGCGGGATGACCACTTTGATCAGCTCGTAGACTTTGAGCAGGATCGATCGTCGAAGATCAAGTACCTGAGATGCCCAGATACTTGTAAAAGCCGTTTGTGTTGGGCTCGTGTCCCAGGAATCCCACAAGCATGTTGATAAGATTCTTTGATCCTCCGGGTTGGAGAATCTGCTGTCGATATCTCCATCCAACCTCGGAATCGAACAAATTCGATGCAAAGGCGGTGTGGAAGACATCTTCCGCGTAGACCTGGCACCACTGATAGCAGTAGTAGTTCCCGCCGGAGTCAGAGAGACCAAGTGGCTGAAAGTTGCCTCGCCATTACCCCAACTATACCCCAAACCAACATCACTATGATCCGGAACAAGTCCAATCTCGCGTTTCAGTCGGTTGTAGAGCACGGACAAGTCGGTGTTTGCCGCCACGTCGGCTTCTTCAGTGGTGTTGTAAATGCTCTGATCGTAGAACGCATAGAAGACATCGCGGAGGATGTCGAGACCTGCGTAGAGCTTGTCGGAATCGAGGTATTGGGCGATGAGGTCGTCGGGTACGGTCACTAGCGGTAGCGCAGCGGCCGCATTGCCCTGCTCTTCCCTCCATTTGACGGCGGCCTACGGTGGAAGATGCGAATAGTGGTAAGATGGTTTCTTCAGAGCTTCTGGCTGTTTTCCCCAGTCTCTATCAGAGAGATGGTAATTCTGCCCAGTCCAGTGGAGTGGCGCTGTCGTCAGCTCCAAACTTCGATGCGTATGTGGCTCGAGAGAGAAGTTGATGCATGAAGTGGCCGAATTCGTGTAGGAGCACTCTAGATGGGAAAATGAGACTCGGCTTGTCGTTCTCATCCTCGGACTTGTCGAAACCGGTGAGCGCGGCCGCCGCGGGATACTCTCTACAGCCGTCTGGCCTGACGAATCCGTCGATTAGGAAGTCCATTCCTCCGTCACCAGGGCTCTTGACACCAGTCCGGGTGAACAGGTCGAGGTATAAAAATCCAATGAAGCCATGGTCTTCAGTGGCGCCGTTTGCATCCATGTACCCTTGTTTGTTCCAAACAGCGTGCAGTTCGACGTCCGGATGCCACACAAGATCACTGCCATTGCCTGTAGGTGACACTTATCCGCGTGAAATTTAGTAGCTGGGCAGAGTGCAGTCGTAACTGCACAATCTCCTGCATACAAGAGTCAGCTAAAGCTCAGAACACAAGGATTCTACGATATCGCAGCGGTCTCACGACTCGTCTGCACCTCCAGAGAATCGTCCAGCTCCATGTCTTGCTGTCAGATCATCGCACAGGGGCAGGGGCAAGGATGTCAGCGCCGATCGCGCATCCAGATGGAGAAGCGTGGGAGCCCAGCATATTGAACGGGGAATGGCGTCATGTCAGCCGATACGTGATGGTTCTGGCGATGACAATGCCTGCCGTGAGCCGGCTGTGCACTTGGGCAGGCACATGCTTGTTTGCGATGTGATCGAAAAGGATACCGAGAATCTGGATGCTGGAAATGGGCTTCCCGTCTTCCAGCGTACTGGATACTACGCATGACGCTTGTGAATCACTCACCACACAGAGGTATCGGAAGCATCACAGTCTGAAGTTTCGGGACAACAAGCATGCTTCGAACAACGGCAAGAGAGATACTGCTATCGAGCCTACCCACAGTTGACTGTCCATCGTTGTACTGTCCATGCTTAGCAAACACCACGTCTCGAATTGTACTTGTCATAGAGCTACCTCGGAGCGTCGACGGTCTACTCTGGCAAGTCCCTGCTGTCTCTTCGAATGGCCCTGTTCTCCCCTCGAGAGCGGCCTCGTAGAGAAGACGAACGATACACATCGTACCGCTGAGCGTCGACGGACCCCTCCGAAATATACCTGTCGTATCTTCGAACGTCCCTATCCTCCCCCTGAAAGCGGTCTCGTGAACGCGAAGAACGTAATCCATCGCCTGTCGACTCCCTTGAGACATATCTGTCGTCTCTCCGTGTGTCCTCCCGGCGGCGATTTCGAGGCGACGACGAAGATCGTACGTTCCAGGCGCTCCTCGCTGTCTCCTGCCGCAGACGCTCGGATTTGATCTTCCTCTCCATGCCACCCCAGTTCACATTGCTGATAGAATCGCAAGGGACCAGCCGTCGTTCGTAGATATCTGCCGACACATCCCACGGGTAGAATGTGTAATACTCGCTCGTGTTGCTCTCAGCGCTTGATGTCGGCGATGCTGGAATCTCTACGTCGTCGACGCCGTCATTGGCTTCATGTAACTACGACTGCCACTTGAGGATCGGATCAAGTCTGAGTTGGAAATAGGCCTCATTAAAGCGTAGTTGTTCGGACGACTCGCTTTCTGCTCTTCCATCCCGCGACAGTTCGACTCCGTGGCCAATCTCGGTGATGTAGTCCGGATTCACTTCGTCAAGACATATGAGACTTGCGCCGGCGGCGATTGCAGCTGTTCTTGAAATCCTCACCAATGCTTCACAGATCTTGACGTTCTTGGTTGCCAGGAGCAGATCTTCTAGACATGCCGACTCGTATTGCTCTTGACTTCGTCCTTCGCTTTTTTTGAGCAGCCCGCCATAGTAGAATAACTTGTCGTCGTCCAATCGTTCCCGGTGGCGGCCAAGATCCTTCACGTCACTTCGATACACTTCCGCTGCAATCAACGCTTCAATCGATTTTCCCGAGTGGATCCATGTCTTTGTCGTTTCACATTCGAGGAAAGCCTTCAGGCTTTCCTCCGCGACTTTTTCACGGCTGAGCTCTGTCTGTTCCAAGAAACATAGCTCATCGGTCACATCTTGAATGCGCATTGTGACTTTGCTTGGAGACACACGCCAACCTTTTCCGGAAGTCATGAACAGCTGCTTCGACCTTTCTTCAAGTTGTTGTAGATGCCTCAGCTGCGTCCCGAGCTCTGATGCCTTGGAGCGGGAGTCGAGGGCGGAGTTCAGAGACTTCAAAACATGCCGCAGTAATTCATAAAATACAGGAGTGAGAATTGTTGCTTCAACCCCTTCGCAAAGCTCACTCGCAGACCTCCGAACGGTGTCTTTTGCTGCAACGCGGGCGGTCTTCAATCTCTGAAGACTGTGCCATAGCGCATTTCGTACTGCAAGATCCTGCACGAATTCCTCGTTCTTGTGCAGTGCAAGGGGCGATGCGTTCAACAGCTGGATGGCGAGCTTTTGGTCCTCAGCTTGGACGTGTTCGACGCTCGATTGGATCTCCTTGTTGATCCGGACCATGGACTTGAGCGCCGTCCTCAGACCTGCGAGTGCGCTCGTAGGTGGACTCACGATATGGCTCCTCGAAGTTCGAGGTGGTTTGCTTTTCGATACACGCCAAGTGCGTACGACAAATATGGGCGATCTCTCGACTCTGAACAACTTTCGGCAGGCTCCGAAGAAGAATGCCGTGGTTGACTGTCTGTCGCGTGGCGGATCCGCGCCACGTTCCTCGGGTTCTCCGTGTTGAGTTAGTGCGCGTAGAACCCATTCAATGCAAGAGTCCGCCATGGCGTTGTGGATGTAGGCAGTTCTTGCACTCTTTCTGGATTCTTTTCTTTCTGTTGAACACCAGTGCAACAGTTTGTACATGCTTTGTTCGGGACAAACATCTCTACCGGACTCGGAATCAGGTAAGGAACAAAGAATGCCAAGTAAACTGAAAAACGACAATGCGAAAATCGACAACGCGAGCTTCCTTCCTACTGTCGACCAAAATCTCTCCTTCGACCGCAGACCGGTTGTCAGCCTGGACTGGCGACGCACCGCAGGGTCCTTGCACCGCGCATTTATGCCTTCTTGGCCGTCAAACCCCTCATGTCTGATGTGATTCCGGTTGTCCCTTGCTGCTCTACACCTTGATTGTAGACAGACTTGTGTTGCGCACTGCGCATCGGATCCGCAGACTTGCCCTCCGCAAGCTCGCTGACATCAGCTTCGGAACTGTCAGAGTGACCACGGAACCTGAGTCTGAGCGTGATGCGGTCGTTGAGGCAGGTGAAGTGCTGGAACCATGCTCGGAGTCCGATGGTGGAGGCTTTGCGCCTTCATTGTTCTTCACTTGGTCGGTGCACGCAGTGAACAGGGCCATGATGCGCTGTCGTCCTTCATCGTCTGTGTTGAGCATGGCAGACATGAGGCCATCAACAGAGTTCCACTGCGAGCTCCAAGCCGCGCCCAAGGCCGTCCTCAAGTCGAGGAGTGACCGCTGCGCTCCGGCATCTGCTGTGTCGCTGCAATCAGAGATTGCCGCATCAGTATCGATTCGGTCATGCTGATCTTGCTGGCCGTCCGCGCGCTCTGCTGGCACGACCTGTGCATGGCTTGCGTCCGCCATAGTCGAAACCCCAGCACTGTGTGGCATGCGTAAGAGTGTGGTGAGCTCAAGCGCAAGTGCGCCGAATCGAAGAAGAGTAAGGCGCCCGTCGAGAAGTCATACGAGGATGAGAAGGCAAGAGTCTTGATGTGTCGTAATCCTGTTTGCAGAGTGTTGTTTTCAATGCCGTTTCCGTGAAGCTCGAGGCAAAAGTAACCCCTCCAAAAGGGTGAATGACGGGAAGCCCCGGCCGACCCACTCGAGTGAATGACGGGAACCCGCTCGAAGTCAGAACACACGGCGTGCATCCAGTCAGTATCGACTCTGCAAACCTGCACACCACGTTGTTGGACCATGTCTGCCGGTCTTAGTTTCAATTCCAGTCCCTCGATCTTGCATCTTATTTCTGCCCCGGCCCAGCACCGCTGATCTCTCTGAGTCTGTCAACTGCGCCCTTCGCCTTGCCATTGCCAAGCAAAGTCAAGCCCGACAAAGTACTGCTCGCAGAATCATGACTACCGACCCGCTCGTGTACTCGCGGCCGCGCCAACCCTCTGATACCACCCATCTTTCTCCCAGGCAGCTCTCCCTCTCCAGCTGTTGCCACGTAGAGCAAATATTTCAAGTTCGGCAGAGTCTGTCTGATGTCAAGCACCTTCAAGCCAAAAGTATTCTCCAGTAGTACGCGGATGTTCTCATTCAGCAGAAAAACTCCGTATTCGTATCGAAATCGAGGCACGCCTTTGCTGAAGAGCGGATATAGTCGGAGTTTGTCTTCGGCGGCTCGAGAGTTGGAGGTCGTATTGGACTTCAAGATGCTGACTGGATCGTAGACTGTACTGGTACTGCCGCGAGGCATGACCGGATACGGCAACGATTGTGAGAGGTAGAGAGCCACAAGTTGGAGGATGTGAGCAATGTGGCCGAGAGCTGCCGAAACGACTTCCGGCAGTTCCAGATCCAGTTGCTCGCTATTCGGGAGATGTAGTGCTCGGATTGAGAATGCAAGGGTCTTGCCTGGCACAGGCTGTATGGGATAGCATTTCTGCAGATCCTCACAAATGCGACGCCTTTGACTTTGGATTGTACTTTCCAACGCACTATTGTGTTCCTTCCACGCCGGAAGCTCAGGCTTAGCTTCATTGACATCCTGCCATTTGGATTGCCGTGCAGCAGCGTCAGACGTCATCAAGGACCGTCTGGTCTCTAGAGAAACACGTCTCTCTTCTGACTGTTTGCGAGCCTTTTCAAGCTGCTTCTGGACGGTCCTCTTTGCAAAGTCGATTGTCTTCAAGCGATCTTCGGCCTCAGCGATTTGATCTCGCTCCGTCAGAGCGACCTTGTTGGTTCGGAGGATATCTTCCAGGTCTCTTGCAAGCTGGTCCCGCGCGCCCAGCGCATCCTGGATACTGTCGTCCAGTTTGGACAGACGGAGTAGGGCATCGAACGAAGAGCTCAAGATCGGGCGCTGCGTCGAACTCTGGGCCAGCTTGAACTGAGCGGTCGCTGGAATGAAGTCTGAAAGGGAGGCACCTTTTGTCGTGTAGACGCCATCGGTGAGATGGAAAATGATCGAGTTTCGAGGTAGCGACCGGTCGACGTGATCGAGCTGCGAGATGTCAATACTCGTACTGCGCAGCGTCGTCATGAACTACACACATTCTTTCCAAGGTATTGGAGCCCTCCTAGCTCGATCGCCAATTGCACAAGCTGCAGCCAGTCATCGGCTTTGCTGCCCTTCACCCAGAGACGGAGGAGAAGTCGATCCGACCTTGTAATGGCAGGTCCGCACAGAGACCAATCAATTGATCTAAACGTGGGATTCATGGTCTTCTCCACTGTCTCTGAGACGTATACAGGTTCTACTGAACTCAGTCAGCATGTCCATCCGCATGGTACAGTCCTTCAATGCCTACCGACCTGCAACGTCATCAACATGCAAGCTGAAGAACACATCTGCCATTCGGCCTCTCGTGACAGCCTCCAGCCTCTGTTGTCTCTTTTGTGGCGTGGCTGTGGCCCACTCCATTGTGCTCCTTCGTTTCGTCCTGCCGAGCTCTGGTCTCTTGGTTGGTGAGGTCACCGCCATGCTCTTTGGCCTCTGCTTCTGCCTAGCACCTGATATGCTGGCATTGTGTTCTGCCTCCTCGAATACCTCGGATCCCTCCGGCGACGCGTGGGCGCTATCCGCGCGCAGGTCGGTCGAGCTTCGCGAGTGACCAATCGTCTGCTGTTCTCGCAAAGCAACCAGCTTCGCGGGCGAGTTGAGTGTCTGAGGAAGGGCGTCATCGTCTATCGTCTTGCCTCGAGAGCGTGCGGCGAGCTTCGAATCCAGCGATAGATTACGCAGCGATATTGAGAGAAGGTTCCGAAGCTTGTGATTGTAGGGAAGAAGCCATGGTCGCTCAGCCCGGCTGAAGGACATGGCGGCAGACGGTTGCGCCATGCATCCTGTGACTGCTACCACCTAGGCGATGGTGGTCATTGACTGCGGTCGCTGAAAGCAGCGAAGAGCTCGAGTGTGAATGTGAATGTGAATGTGGGCACGCAGGTGAGGTCTGATGGAATTTGGACATTTTGATGCCTCAGGCATGAACGATATGGTCGTGCTTCTTTATTACATGACCTATCATCACGTCTCACTAACAGGCGACGTGAGGTGGCGACAAGAAGCCGCGCTATGCCGGAGGCTTTGCAATACACGTCGGCCGCAATGATTGCGTTCTCCTTTCCGCAGAAGCGAAGGATCGAAAGATTACTCCCACCACCCGTCTCGCCAGCACAAGCACAGGTACGGGACGCGACCAATTCCTTCCGTCATCGTGCACATCCCGTCCATCAAGATGCTCGACCGCGTCCGCACCGAAGGCAGCGAGAGCGGAGAAAGGAAGTCTAACGTGTAGCCATATTTCCACGTCTCTGGCTTTCAAGCACTTTCGTCCTCGCTCGCCTCTCCAGGTTTGTCCGCCTCAATAGTGTCGTCGACCTTTTGAACCTTCACCCAGATCTTTGTTGTTGTGTAGTTGTCTTCCTGGTACGGTCGTGAAAGGACAGCCAGGAACGAATGTGCCGCTTGGCTCGCTATAGCCACATTCCTCATCCGGCATCGTCAATCGAATGATCACGACTGCGTCTGGGATGGCTCTTACCGTAACTCACAAGACTTCTAGCCCTGTCGTTTGCCGTTGCTAAGCAGCTATACACTCCCATCACCTCAATCTCGGTTTCATCATGCTTTCCGGATGTCTTCTGCATGACCATATAGACTGCTGATGAGCTCGTCTTCCGCGCAACTTTGGCGACCCGTTGCTTTGGAGGAGCTCTTGGAGATCCGACTGTTGTGCGTTGGACCGACCTCAACTGACAATGTCGAAGGACGGACGGTGTCTCCACACCTCAGCCGCGCTGTCGTGTCGTTTTGGCGCATCCTTGCAAGATCTGACTGGGGTCATCAAGAACGTCATCCTTGTGAATTGAATCAGCGAAGAATCGAACGCCTTCCAGACACCAATGAAGGATCAGACTGGCAAGACACTCATGCTTGGGGAGCGGTCGATCGGAGTCGAGAAAGCATGAATGGATGCACACTCATCCTGCAGCACGCCGGAAGGACATCGGCTTCGGCAGTCGTGCGGAGCTCCTCGCTTGTTCGAGGCAGCGGCCGGACATCCGAGTGATGAGTCTTCACATCTCTCACCACACGCCTGACTGATCAGATCTCATCGGAATGGCCAGCGGACCATCATATCTCCAACCATACTACTCGCGGCTGGACGAAGAGACCTCGGTCATCGAAGAAAGCCTGGCGAATATCACAACAGCCATCCTCCACGCGCACACTTCGAAAGACCCCCCAGGGTACGACGTTATCCGGGCCCACTGCCATATCGGGCTTCAGGTACACCACGCACTACTGGAGCCCATCCCATCAACAACCAATCTGGAGGCTCATCTGGCCGTGGTGAACGAGATTAGAGCGGCATCGTCCGGGCTGAATGTCAAGTCGTACAACTATTCGCCTTTGGTGTCTGAGGATAAACGACGAGCAGTGGTCTGGTTTACGACTCCTGGCTCCGGGCTTCCCGGGGACTTTTTGACCAATCGTGAGTCTGTACACACCGCCTACTGGCGACGACGTGAAACGGATGGGATTTGGGAAATGTACAAGCTTTCTGCCATTCGAGGTCCAGGAACTCTCTTCTACCAGGCTGGGGATTGGAAGTTCTGATGTTGATGCCGCGGATCTGTAGGCCGAACTCGAAGCGGGTCTTCTGTCTGCATTCTTTCCATCAACGGCTTGCTTCCCACATGGTCTCGAAAGCTGCACGACGTTATTATGCCAGTCAGCACGCAAGACCCGCATGGTTTCTCATGCTCAAGCTCGGCCTTCTGGGCGGAGGGGCTGCCGATCGAGACACTTACGAAGAATCGAAGCGTTGCAGCGGTGATCCTGCCAGGAAGGGTGTATCAGCGTGCACACAACTTGCCAGGCAGGTCGCCACGTTCTTGCACCACCACGAGATTTGCAGGCACGAGGATGATGGTGGGCACGAGAATTGCACGCTAATGACGGAAGCATTGATACGGCATGTCTCGGACGGAGCCGCACTCGTGGTTGACGATGGCAAATTTGCAGGCGGCTATGGTTGGTCGGCTGCTTTCCGGCCGTTGATGGCGAACTGCATGTGGAACCAACCACAGAAGAACCAAGGAAGTCACTGAAGTCTCCCGGAAACAAGCACAAGGAACAGAGCGTACCTCCGTGCTTCCGCTCAAACTGCACCATCCAAGCCAACCGAGCGATACCTGTGCGGTGAAAGTTACGAGGGAAATTGGGGAGATGTGCTTCAGGATCGTTGCTCTCAAAGTCTTGTTGACCATATGTCTTTCTGTCTCTACGCTGTCGTGTGACATGCAAAGCACGAGGTGGTCATAATTGGTTTGGTTTGGAGTGTTGCGCTTTGAGCGAAAGAATGGAGGTAACATCGCTGCACAGACTCGAGACTCTTGAGAGGCTCAGTCAGGGATCTGCCATTGCTGGAAGCGACAAGATCCCGCTCGTTGTAATGTGGAGCTTCTCCACTGGTCGTAGCTCCACTGGTCGTACAGACGGATATCCTTTCGCGCCCCCCGCTGCCAAACGATCTGCCGGAGCCACCATCCCAAGCGATCCTTGTCAATTTTATTTTCCGCCATTCGCGAGGCATCCTCTATAGTGTTCGTTAAAAGTACCACATGCAAAGTTATCTGAACGAATCGAAGAGCCACTCGGACAACCCACCAGCCGAAGTTCACAGCCATGGTCGGCCAAAGACCGCATGCGGGCGACTCCGACAAAGCGAATGCGAACCAGCCGAGTTCGTGGCGCAAATAGTCTAAGCTCTGCCACCGAGCCTTGATCGTGCTTGTCACGCTTGTGTTGATGCTTGGCAGCGTAGATCTTTGCTTCGCTCTGGAGGGGGGGTGGGGGGGGGACCAATGCCACCCCGCCCACTTCCAGGGCTCGCCAATCACAGGACGTATGCACTGTACATGGTAGACGAATGCTATCGTCGGAGCACGAGTTGGCAAGAGTCCGTACCGCCATATCTCCTTCCTTTACCGGCTTGGAGCACTGCACTTACGATAGTGCGTGATCTCTTTCGTACTGGCTTCCCTGCATGTCGATGTTTACCCAATTCGGAAGGTGGCACTCGTCCTCTCTATCCGGTAGCTTCGGCGTGTCTCGTTGAAGCGCCAAATTAGACCAAGTCGCCGAACACTAGACTACGACAGATGGCCACGCCGATGTGACTGGACTGATTGGAATGATTGTTGGTAGCATGTCTCCTTCTGCATTGAGCTCTAGTGTCGACGAGGTCGTTGACCGATACTTGCTGAGCGCCAGGTATATAAATCGCTCTCCTTATCACCATGGACAGACAACACAACTCTCTCACATCTCCAACGACCTCCTCCCGACAACCCATCAGATACCGTTTTCAAGATGCACAACATCCTCGTCACTTCAGCCCTCGTGGCGTCTGCCACACTGACCATGGCTGGACCAGCTGGATTCCCAGGCACCAAAACCTTCCAGGTCGCTCAAGTCCCCGCTGGCCAAGTCCTCAAGAGTGGTCCCATCCAGATGGCGAAGACGTACGGCAAGTACTCCAAGCACGGAGCCAAGGCACCAGCGGACGTTTCCAGAGCGGCGGCGGCTGCTACTCAGAGCGGAAGTGTCAAGGCGTCTCCTGAGCAGTTCGACCAGTCCTACCTTTGCCCGGTGACTGTTGGAGGACAGACGCTCAACTTGGACTTCGATACCGGCTCAGCCGATTTGTGAGTTGCGGCTCCAATTATGGACCTTCGCTCTTCGCATGGTACTAACTGCAAGCAGGTGGGTCTACTCCAACTCTCAACCTTCGAGCCAGCAGACCGGACATTCCGTTTATACCCCTGGCTCTACGGCCAAGCGTCTCTCCGGCCAGACTTGGAAGATCAGCTATGGCGATGGATCTGGTGCTTCCGGAATCGTGTACTCCGACAAGGTGGTCGTCGGGGGCGTCACTGCCACCGGCCAGGCCGTTGAGGCTGCACAGACTGTCTCGGACGAGTTTGTTCAAGACGTGGACAATGACGGGCTTCTCGGTTTGGCGTTCAGCAGCATCAACACTGTTTCTCCCACTCAGCAGAAGACTTTCTTCGATACTGTCAAGAGCTCGCTCGCCAAGCAGCTCTTCACTTGCGATTTGAAGGCTGGCAGGGCCGGCACGTACGACTTTGGGTGAGTTTACAGCATTCCTACCAGAGACCAGACACAAAGACTGACTGCAACATAGATACATCGATGCCAGCAAGCACACCGGTACAATCACTTATGTGTCAGTCGACTCGAGCCAGGGGTTCTGGACATTCAACGCTGGCGGCTACTCTGCTGGGTCGGCGGCCGTTTCTGGGAGCATCGGATCTGCCATCGCTGACACTGGCACGTCTCTCGTGTACCTTCCAACCGACGTGGTCACCGCCTACTACTCCAAGCTCTCCGGCGCCGCCTACGATAGCAACCAAGGAGGTAAGACCGTAAGGCAAAAGGCCTGCAGCCCGGCCGGAGACTGTCTCTCAGGCTATGCAGCAGGTCTGAGTCTGTCACAAGATGTGACCGTCTGAGCAATGGCTGATTAGATTTAGGATACACATTTCCCTGTTCACGGTCCCCACCCAACTTCAACGTGAAGATCGGAGCTCAGACCTTCACAATCCCAGGATCGTACATCAAATACGCCCCAGTCGACTCTTCCGGCACGACCTGCTTCGGTGGTATCCAGAGGAACACCGGCATCGGCCTCACCATCTTCGGAGACGTCTTCCTCAAGGCCGTCTTTGCCGTCTTCGATGTCAGCACCGGCTCTCCACGCTTGGGACTGGCTCCTCAGTAAACGTGAGGCGCTGCAGTTGAAATTATAGCGATGATACTCGGCGGGAACGAGATGCGAATCTACATTTAGCAAGCGGCGGAGTTTGGACACTAGGTCATACCTACGAATGAGACGTTTTCTTGTCAGTTATTTAAACTTTCATCGGTGGTGATGTGGTACCTTGAGTGTGACCGCCATGTGCAATCCATATCCCGGCTTCATGAAGGGTGACCCATCAAACACCGAACTGAATCGATTTGGAATCAGGACACAGCCAGAGCGAGGTAAGAGCTGCACTGCCGTCTTTGCCATTCCATCGTCCTCTTCTCCCATCACCACCAATCTCAGTAGGCTACCTACACCTTGCTCTTCTCGGACCCGGCTACATGTAAACCTCCTTTGTCTGACGTGGTACTGGCCCTTCGTAGCCTCACGCTATCGGAACCCTGGACGGCAGCAATCTTCGCGCCAATGCCCACACTCTGGTACTTGGAAAACTGCCAGCCCCACAAGCAGTGATCGAAGAGCTCATCGGTCTCCTCAAGAGACCTTCCTCTGAGTTCTGCGCCGAAGAAGAACCCGAATGTTGCCAGGAAAGCCGATGCTGCTGCGAAGAACCACCCACCTCTGGCTCCAAGGCCAGCTGAGCCAGGCGCTTTGCTCGTCAGGTATGAATTGACACTGGTGATGAGGATGGCGACAAGCATGTTCACAATACCCCGTACTGCCAGTACCTTTCGCCTATGACGCGTGCCGCCAACCTCACCGCCTAGAGAAAAGAGGTCAACATAATCTCAAAACGACGCGGAAAGGTCTGCTTGACTTACCAATAACGAAGGCGTTAGTGACGGACCAGCGAGCAAAGGTCGCCGTCAAGATAATGCTGGCGATCACAGTGTTTACTGCAGTCGTATTGGACACCGCCGCGGTCCACCTGTGCCAAGCGTTGCGAAAATGGTGAGGAAGACGAATGTCAAAGTGCCACCGGCAATGGAGAAGAAACGCCGTCCGAGCCAGTCGTGTGTTCCAATCTGGAAGGCGCATGAGACGATCTGAAGTGCGTTGCCGATGACCACGTAGGTGAAGGAATTGACTTTCAACCCAGCAGTGACATAGTAGGTTGCGGCGAAGGAGTTGGTCCATTGAATGCCCATGGACTGAAGCAGAGCGAAGAGCGTGCAATAAATCAATGTGCGACGAAGCATGTTTCCTTGAAAGATCTCGACCCAGCGTCCTTGATCCTGCCCACCTTGCTCTTCCAAAGACTGCACGATTGCATCAATCTCCACCGAGGTCAGGCCTTTGGCGACATCTTCCTTCGGACGCAGACGATTGAGGCTGGCGGCGCAAAGTTGAAGTGGCCGAATCTGCAAATGCATAGCGAGAGGTCACCAGAGCCATTCGACTCGCGGCAGAAGGACGGTCTGATGCTGAGTGCAGTCTTGCCTGCACGAGCAATCTCACAGTCACCATGAGAATAGCAACGACCCCGCTGCACAGACTTACTCGACTGGCGAGCATCGCCATGTTGCTTGATCGACTTGTCGTAGCCTACGATGCGTCTTCGTGAAAGAGGTCGACAGCTGCGCTTCATCTTGACAACTTTCTGTCATCGAATTCGATGTGAAAGCGGCGAGGTCCAGGCCGTTCTGGACTCGTGCGTGGGCACAGCCGGCGAGCGATTTCCGGTAGGAATAAGCGCGAACACCGCCCGCGTGGCAAGTTCCACGTGCAAAGTTAGGTACAAAAATACCGTAGAGGGTCGAGATCAGCCACGAGCCATTAAATCATGGTTCATGACGGCGCCGCTGGCAAATCTACATCTTGAAAGCTCACCGACTAACATGCTCCAAACTCAATCTTGATGGAGCTTGTCGAATGACGGCGTTTTGACGCGTGCCCTCGGTGCCGTGTGGGTGAGCTCGAGGAAAATGTCCAAATATGCCAGAGTACAGCAGAACAGGCTGGCTATAGTAGTGTGCATCTCACGGTGACGTCGCATGTTCAACCTGCTGCCGGAGCTAAGGCCGTGGTATATTGTCGTGGCCGTGGGCAGTTCTTTGTTCGTCTGGCATTCTGCACTTCGACATACCCGGTCCTTGCGCACCGGAAATATTGCGTCTGAGTTATACACCCAGGCTTCGACAATATGAACATCAATGTAAGCACTCAACTCCGCCAAGGAGCGCTCACATCCGGACAGAGCTGATCGTATTCGTCAGAATCCGTTGCCCGGCGCGGCCGTAGCCATTCCCTTCACTCGAGCTGCCGACCCCAATCAGCGAGGCGACGTCGTCAACGATGATGCAGCGATGCGAATCCCCTTTGCTCGCCGGCTTCCAAATAATCTCCGCAATCATCTCGTTGCAATGAGCGGAGAGTACGTCGGAACAGTACTCTTCCTCTTCTTTGCACTTGGAGGTACACAGGTGGCAAACAACATTCCGAGCTCTGCTGGTAGAACAGTAGCAGAGGCTGGAAGTAACCCACAACAGCTTCAGTACATCGCGCTGTGCTTTGGATTCTCCCTGGCGGTGAATGCTTGGGTGTTCTTCAGAATCAGCGGCGGTCTGTTCAACCCTGCTGTCACGCTCGGCATGTGCCTGATCGGCGCTCTGCCGTGGTTCAGAGGAGCACTGCTCTTCTTGGTCCAGATATTGGGAGGCATGACGGCAGCGGCCTTGATCGCAGCAATGCTTCCGGGAGAGCTATCGGTGCAGACCACGTTGGGAGGTGGCACATCCGTCGCACAGGGGCTGTTCCTTGAGATGTTCTTGACCGCCGAGCTTGTTTTCACCATTTTCATGCTTGCCGCGGAGAAGCACAAGTCGACTTTCATTGCACCCGTTGGAATCGGACTCTCTCTGTTCGTGGCGGAATTGGTGGGCGTGTACTTCACCGGCGGCAGTCTGAACCCAGCTCGCAGCTTTGGCCCTGCTCTGGTCAACCGGAACTTCCACGGTAAGAAAAGGCCTTTCTCTATTCCAGATTGTGTACGATAGTCGCTGACCTTCTACGCTTTGCTTCCCAGGCTACCATTGGATCTATTGGCTAGGACCCATGCTCGGCGCCTGCTTGGCCGCAGGCTTCTACAAGTTCATCAAAGCTCTCGAGTACGAGACTGCAAATCCCGACCAGGACGGCGATGGCAGGCCGATTGAGCACCACTCTGAGGACGAGAAGACGCTCCGTCCAAGCAGTCACAGCAATGCAACGGGATTCGCTGGTAGAGGGCCACAAGCAGAGCACCATTCTTACGGGGACTTTGCTCGCAACACCGCTGCAACGACGAGCCCGCGGCCCGCTTACACGACCCAGGTCTCAATGGCGGCCATGCAGTCTCCTGGGATGAGCTTCGATGGTGTTGTGCACGGCGGCGACGACGAAAACAACCCTCAGGTCAACTCCAACTCCGAGGGAGCTGTGCGTCGGATTGGTCGAGGCGCCAGCTATACGGCGTAGCGTCGGTCGTGAAGTGGTTATTGGGGTTCTTCGCGCCGGGGGTTTGCATGGCGTACATCATTTTGCTGCGATCCGGAAATTCAAGGCGATAGCGTGTATAAATTGCTGTTCTTCGCAAGCTCGTGCGTCCATTGGTGGTGCGTAGGTCGAATCGAGGGCAGAGGGATCATGTGCACTCTCTCAAGTGACACATGCACTGCTCTTCATGCCAGAATGTCGGCATCGATGCCAATGTAATCGCATGAATTCAACAGTCTGCGGAGAGGCAAGAAGGTGATGTCGATGAAGTGATGATGAGAGCGGGAGGTTGAAGGAAAGTGCCAATCTAACCTGGCTGCCCCAGGGGCACAAATAGAACCATCGATGACTAAGCCCAGAATAGGCGAGACGCACCTCAGATCCCGATGTGCCTTCGTCTCTCGCAGACAATCCATCCAACATCTTCGCTGCACGATCGAACAAAGCAGAATGACAACATAACGCGAGATGCATGAGATCGTGACTCTCCAGTTTGGCCAGCAGGCCAACTACATTGGCACTCATTACTGGAACTCTCAGGTAGGTGAGTGCAATCAATTTCCCCGGCCTGCGACTCTTCAGCCCATCGAATGCACTGCTAAACATATCACTCAGGAATCCTACTTCACATACGGCGCGGAAGAAGAGTCGCCTGTCGATCACGACATCTCCTTTCGTCCTGGCATTGGCGCCGATGGTGCCGAAACTTTCACACCCCGGACTCTGATTTACGACCTCAAAGGCGCATTCGGCACACTTCGGCGCGAGAATGCCTTGTACGAGCTTCAACATCAAGAGAATCCGGCCCAGCAGAATCAATGGGGTGGCAACACGATTCCGCTAAATCTGCCTCCGATCGCCCCGAGCTCGTATCAGCAGGCTCTGGATCAAGGACTCACACCTCCTACCTTATCGACGGAGACTGTGCGCTTCTGGTCTGACTATAATCATCTGTTCTACCATCCGAAAAGCATTGTGCAGTTGAACGAGTATGAGCTTAACAGTGATCTCATGCCGTTCGAGCAGTGGACCAAGGGTGAAGAGCTATTCGCCAACCTCGACCGAGAGCACGATCTGCTAGACCGTGATCTGAGACCTTTTCTTGAAGAATGCGACCAGCTCCAAGGCATCCAAGTCCTCTCCGGTATCGACGACGCTTGGGGAGGTTTCGCATCCAAATACCTCGAACGTGTGGCGGACGAGCTAGGCAAAGGTAGCAGATGGGTCTTCGGCCTTCAAGACACGCAGCGCACGACTCGTGATCGATATGCCCTCCAGCTCGCCAACGTCGCACAGTCGCTGCACAGCATCGACCCATCAGCGAGTATGCACATTCCTCTCGGCAGCGTCCCGACCTCGCTACCTGGTTACCTTGTCCTCGACAACGCCAGCCGCTGGTCCACATCCGCCCTTCAAGCCGCCGGCATCGAGGCCCTAACCCTTCCAACCCGCCTTCGCCGCAATCAATCCGCCTACGCCTCCTTCGACAGCTTAGAGGCAACGCTCAACGGCGACGGTAAACGCCGCATAGCAGCTTGTTCTTTGTCGATCACCGACGCAGCCGTCCTTGAAGAGCAGCCTACCATCAACGGCACGTCTGACGTCCGCATGACAAACGGCCACTCCCACGATGACGACGAAGACTTCGAACCCAAGGAGAAAGGTCTTGACATTGACCTATTCCCATCTCTACCACATACCCTCACCTCAACCCGTGGTCAGCGATCTCAACGACCTCATACATTCAGCAAAATCACCACCTTCCGCGGTGCCTGGAAGTCTCCATCTTCCATCCAAGAATCCAACGAGACCGCCCGCGATCGCTTCGCCTCCTCGAGCGACGTGCGAACGAGTATCCACCAGTCGCCTCTGCTCTTCCCCGTCCTCTCATCCTACCCGCAGATCTTCCACTTCGCCGCAAGACCGACGAAAGTGGCGATCCAAGCCTCGATGGCTACGTCGACGGCGATTGGAGGGCACATTCGTGGGGTGGAAGGCGTGGCGAGACGAATGGTCGGGCTGGAGGAGAGGGAGGCGTTGTGTGATGGGTTGGCGGCACTGGCGGATGAGTATGAGGACGGATGGATGAGTGGGGATGATAGTGAGGACGATTGATCGACGAGAATGGGACATGTCGAATCGATACGAGAAAAAGCCAAGGAAAAGTTAACATTCTGGGTATGTACGCCTCGTAGTATGTCATCAAATCATGCGTTCGGAACTGTTGCCAAACTCTCACCCTTTCATCTCATACGTTCCTTCCTGCCATCCTCAAATTCCAGACGTCGCATTCGAGCGGTTGACAGCCTCCCAATCCGGTCCCGCGACACCAGCAGTGTTAGCCTGAGCCGCGGGGTGGCCCGCTGGCGGCTCCTTGTGCAACTTTGTGTGACCCTTCTCATCGACTATCGTCTTGGGGTGGCTACCGCTGTGCTCGTGACCGACTTCGCTGGTCAATGGGCTACGCTGGCCTTCGTTGGGCCCGAGGCTGGACTCGTGAACGGGCTTGCCCTCGGAATCCAAATGTTGATGGTGGTGTTGGTCCTGCAGGCCGGGAGTGTGCTCGAGGTCTTCGCGGTAAAGTGGTTCCTGCTTGCCATGCTTGTCGTCCGTGGCGAGTACACCGCCATGTTTGTCGTGGCTGTCGTGCTTGTCGTGCTTGTCGTGTTTGTCGTGCTTGTCATGCTTATCGTGCTTATCGTGCTTGTCCTCCTTGCTGCCGCCAGGGTGCAAGATCTTCTGGATCAAGCTAGGTTTCTTCTCCTCGCCGTGGTCGCCGCCGTGTCTGGCTTCCTCCTCGCGCGCCTTCTCGAGCTTGCGGTCATGCTTGTCATCGCGAAGACCGTCATGGCCGCTGTAGACTGCGGCGGCTCCACCAGCAGCGCCAACGCCCGCGGCACCCGCTCCGACCGTAGAAGGCTCGTGCTTGCGCTGGTCTGGGACAGTCCCACCGTAGGTGTTGTGAGACCCAGTCGCTGGGGCATGCTTGCTGTCGATCTCTGGGTGAGTTCCGCCGTAGGTCGTCGTAGTTTGGCTCAGTCCAGATCCGTGCGAAGGGTCGATTGCAGGGTTGGTGCCGCCGTAGAAGGCGCCTGTGGCAGCGGTGTTGTGATCTCTGGTCGCAGCGTGTGCTCCTCCAGCGCCCACTGCACCAGCTCCACCAACGAGAGCAGCGTCTCGACCAAGGTGGCTGTCATGAGCGATTTGCGAGCCATGAGGCTGCTGAACTTGAGGAGCAACAGTGGAAGAAGTGTTAGCAATTCCACTGTTGTGTGGGACAGAAGTGTTGTGGTCATGTGTAGCACCGTATGCTCCAGCTCCAACAGCGCCTGCGCCACCGACAACAGCAGCGTCTCGGCCGAGATGGCTGTCGTGTCCAGAGGTGACACCGTGCGATTGCTGAGAGTGACCGCCAATTGGGCTCAAAGGAGGACCGGCGGCAACAGCGGGCTGAAACGAAGAGTTAGCAAAACTCAGTCAAGGTAGAGAAGACGCATGGCTTACATCCAGTTGATTGGCGATATCCGTGCTGTGAGGGCCTTGATGAAGTCAGTCAATGTCGTAGACAATCTGGAATGGGCAAAAGCCCGGTGCCCAAGATAATTTCAGATCACACAGGTCTTGTGCACTTTNACGGACTTAACGGTACCGGAGGGTCTAAGCTAATAGTAACTAGTAGAGCGGTCGGTGTTGCGAGTCTA